>WAAG01074796.1:2551-16859 GCA_013390105.1 Tichodroma muraria
CACTTCAGCCAAAGCAACTCCACGCAAAACAACAGGCTTGGGGAAGAGTGGCTGGAAAGCTGCCCAACAGAAAAGTACCAGGCAGCTGACAGCAGCTGGAACATGAGCCAGCATGTGCCCAGGTGGCCAAGAAGGCCAATGGCATCCTGGCTTGTACCAGAAAGTGTGTGGCCAGAAAAGTATTGTCCCCCTGTATTCAGCACTGCTGAGGTTGCACCTCAAATATTGTATTCAGTTTTGGGCCACTCACTACAAGAAAGTCATGGAGATGGTGGAGCATGGCCAGAGAACGTCTACAAAGCCAGTGAAGGGCTCAGAGGTGCACCAGAGGCTGTAAAACCTAGACGGGATATCAAGAAAAATTTCACCGAAAGGGTTGTGAAGCATTGGAAGAGACTGCCAAGAGAAGTGGCTGAATCACCACCCCTGGTGGTATTTAAAAGACGTGGAGACATGGTGCTCAAGGATATGGTTTAGTATCAAACACAGAGTGTTAGCTGTTGGACTCAACGATCTTAAAGCTCTTTTCCAACTGAAATGACTCTAATGAATTTCCACCGAAACAGGTTGTACACCAAATCAGTGACAGCTCAACTTTATCCAAATTGTCCTGAAAAGGGAGAATCTTATATTAAAATAATTTTAGAAGAGTATGGCAGCAAGGAAGTCAAACTCAAGTACGTCTACCGGGCAAAAACAAAGTTCCAAGGTGAGCATGATATCATAAAGACACCAAGAATTTATTAATTTAAAAAAATTCACACACAGAAACTCTCCCTGACAAAGATCATTTCACATTATTAATGACTACACACAAGCACAGGGTTTAATCAAGCAGAGTCACTTACTTCAATCATCACTTATTTTCCAGATCAAAAGGGTTCCTTATTTGTTTTTCTAAATTCTTAACTTTTTAGCTCTCACCTTTTTTCTCCCCTTAGGATTTTACAAGTCACAATGTGTTTGCTCCCAAAACTAACTGAAAACTCTATTTTAAAGATATCTACCATTGAAGGAATAAGACAAGAGAGAAGTTACTAGTGAACACAAGCAAGAATTAACATATTTAGCCGCATACAAATATAAAAAGACAGAGAGCACTGAATTTATCTTCTTAAGCCTACAAGGACACATTAAAGATAGCAGACCTAAAACTAACTAACCAACTAGCCTGGCTAACAAGCTTTCAGCATGCATTGGTCAAAGCAAACCTACAACTATGTGGCTTAAAAGCCAGCAATTTTAAGTCTGAATTTACCTTGTCCACTGCCACTATTATCAACATCAGCAACACACAGACAGCCTTGGTCAAATTCTTCCTTTTCACCAAGTATCGTGGACCACCAGTCTCTAGCTTTAAACAAGGACATTTTTCTTTACTGAAAAGGAAACAAACCATTGTTAAAGTTGATACTAATACATGCAACTGTTTATACAAAATACTTTTTCTTTGTTAGCAACAGGATTCCTTAAGTATATTACACCTCTCGGCATCACATTGCGTTAGTGTGAGCTAAATAAGTGTCAATTCCAGGTATCTGGAATTTCTGGTTATACAGTTCAGAAACCAACCTCAGGAATCTCATAGTTATTAGTTAAATTAGTTGTGATAGACACTGCTAGTTACATGAAGAATATGCAACAAAATAACAGACTTTTAGAAACTGTTAAAAGCTAAATGCCTTCTTTACAAGCACTATGTAATAAAAAGTTTTCAAAGTCACAGAACTGAGGTCTCTTCTCTTACCAAGGAGTACCAGAAAAAAAAAAAAATATTCTGATGCAAGTCTTCTGCAATAGAAATTATTTTTAGACAAGTAAACGGAGACATAAACAGACGACATCAAAACTTCCACTGCATAATCGCCTTGAAGATGCTCCAGTGACACGACTGAAGAACTCGGTCATACAGGGCACAAATCAGCTTTTCTGCTCCCTACCTGATGTTATTTTAAGAAGGGGGGAGGGAAGGAGCGAGGAGATTAATCCCTTTGCGGGCAGCCTGACAATACATTATCCTAGTTCAAAACTCACAGCTCCGTGCCTATGGACTCGGACACACTCGATGCCATGCTCCGGCAGCTCCAGCGGGAAGAAGGGCAAAATTCGGGATTCGGAACAAACGCAGCCTGCAAGCCCGCGCCTTTCCTCTTTCAAGGAAACCAAGTCCGGCAAACCGAAACACATATTTTCCACCTTTTTGCCGTCGCTATGCCCGCTAGGCAACCTGCTGCCGCCAAGAGCGGGCTGGCACAGCACAGCCCTCCACACACACCCCCTCACTCCCTCCTGCCCTCCCTCACAGAGTCCCTGAGCGGCA
The DNA here is from genome assembly GCA_013390105.1 of Tichodroma muraria. Lineage (NCBI taxonomy): Eukaryota > Metazoa > Chordata > Aves > Passeriformes > Sittidae > Tichodroma > Tichodroma muraria. Next base: position 4,872 of record WAAG01074796.1, read on the forward strand.
CACGGAGGACCTACACCGAGCCTGGGACACGGACACACACAGAGATACAGACACACATCCCCGTGGAGCGGGAGAAGGGAGACGGAGCTCGGCGGGGGCTTACTTGGGCGGGAGGCGACAGTTCCCTGGCACGGCACAGTCCGAGCCGCCCCGGGGCGGCAGCTCCGCTTCCTCACAGGAGCTTCTCGCTCAGGCGCGGTCCGAGGCGAGACACAGAGCAGCAGGGCTACAGGCGCACTCCCACCGCCGCCGCCATCTCCAGCATCCTCCTCTCCCCACCGCCGGCACCAGCCGCTCGCCGCCCCATGCCCCGCCCAGCGGAGAACTTGGGAAATGTAGTTTGGGAAGAGGCGCCATGGGCCGTTGGGCCCTCTCACTTCGTCCGGTACGTGGGGGGAAAAGCAAAGAAGAGAAATATTTAGTCTGTATTTTCTGAGAGCAGGGAAAAAAAGCCGCAACCCTAAGCATTCTGCAGCTTGTGATTTTTCTTCTTCAAACCCCTCACAGGAACCTCTTGCTTTCGAGACGCGGAGCTCCGCCCATGCGTCCACCTTTTCCCTCCCCCTCTCCCCTGTGGCGTGGTACGGCCGGCGAGGGGCCGGGACGGCGGGGCGCGTGCGGCGCCGTCGTTGCCGACCCGGCGGTCGGTCAGGCAGGAGGCGGCGGGGTCCCGCTCCTTCGCCCACACCGAGGGTGAAGCCGCGCTTCCCCGCGGCGGCTCCCGGCGCCCCCGGAATTACTACCATGGACAGGACCGCCGTGGCCAAGATGGGAGCGGTGGCGAGCGCCAGCGTGTGCGCGCTGGTGGGCGGGGTGGTGCTGGCGCAGTACATCTTCACCATGAAGAAGAAGACGGGTAAGAAGACCAAGATCATCGAGATGGTACGTGGTAAGAGGCCGAGAGCCCCTCGGCCCCCGCACGCCCGCCCTTCTCCTTGTCCTTCTCCTCCTGCGGCCGGCGGCTCCCCACGGCCGCCCCGCGGAGCCGGGGGGATATCCCGGGGGGATATCTGGAGGCGCAGAGGAGGGGCCTTGAGCTCAGTTTGGGATTTCTGTAAGGACAGGCGCTGGAGGCAGGAGCAGCTGTTCCACCTCAGCGTGACCCACTAGCACGGAAAGGGTGCGTGTGGAAAGGATCTGCACCGTCCTGCCCTGCCCTGTCCGGCCCGTATGTACCTGTAGGATACATTCCTGCCCGTGGGTCTTGGTGGTAATGTATAAGCCTGCTTGCAGTTTGTTTAAAAGAAAAATGGACACGCACACACGCGTGTTCAACCATCTGTTGAAACTGGGAAGCACAGTCTGTTCACGGTTACTATAAAAGGAAGATGGAGCTCGCTCTCTCTTGCTGCCCTTGTTAAACTTGTTGTTTAGGAAATGTTTAAATACCTGGTTATAAATAACTGGGTCGTAAAAGATCTTAGCTTGGACAATGTTCTGATTATGTGGAAGTCCCTCAAATTTTGTGATTTGGACGCCGCCGTACCGAAGAGCTGAACTGAAATCGTCAAGGCATTGGATGTTAGCTAATGGCTATTTTGTGATCTCCCCTGCTAAACTTTACTGAAAGCTCTGATGAATTTTTATAACTACACGTGGAAACAGATTCTAGTAAGGGCTAGGGTTCCGTATGTAAATTGCGAGCTGCCCAAGTACTCGCTTGGCTATGCATTGCCATGCTTGCCAGTGGAATTCATGCAGTTTATGATAACAGGGGTCCAAAGAAGAATTCTACTTTGAGTTTTTGCTAATTGTAGAGGCATCACTTACTGTTGAAAAAATACTGTTTCTAGTCATCAGTCATGTCATCTGACAATTTGGAGGGGGCTGCCTTGCTTTTTAGTTTCTCCAGGCCCACTTCCAACAGCTTGTGGAAGGGCAGAAAGTTTGGATTGTCACTTTAGAGAGGTGTTAGATCTATTTGTGTGAAAAGGCTTTGGACTCTATAGTAGGATTTTACAAGACTAATTTGAAAACTTACAGTGGCATAGCACTGGTTAACTATAAATTTTATTTTTTTAATTCTAGTACTGTAATACTGGAACTTACTTGTGAGTTATGTGGATAACAAGATAACAGCATCTAAAAGCTTGATCATATGAGTGCTCAAAAGGCAAATCCAATAGTTTCACTAACTCATGTTCATAATACCTGATTTGATCTGTAGTTCAGAAAGTACCTAACAATTGCTAAAATATATTTATATGAACTTTCTGTACAATGTTTAAGTGGTGTTTTGGCTGGGAAGACTTGAACTTTGCCAAGATTTTGCCTTTGGTAAGGGGGGAAAACCATTATGCCGATGCTAAATCGAATTCTGGTAAGTGATTTTCTTCAGTATGTACTTCAGATAACATTTTCACAGCTTGGACACAAACCTGTGATCCTAAGTAGATATTTCTAAAATTCCATTTCTATGGTTAGAGCTTTTCTCAGCTTTAAATTGCAAGGGTAAAATTAAACTTGTTCAAAGCACATCCAATTTATCATGCAGAAACATTTTATCAATTGGATGCAACACGTTCACACTCAACAGTGGGCATTTCAGCTGATACTCAAGTTAGCAGCTTCCTCAGCTAGCAAACATCCTTAGTTCTAAAAATGCAAGTCTTCTTTTTTAAGTAGTATTTTCAGTGGACACATGTATTCAAGCTGTTCAATTTCTTTGAAATAAGTGAAATAGTTATGTAAACTTCACACCAAGGAGCTGAGTTTGTATGGGCAAAATGTGTACATGCATTTTACTTGAATATGCTGCATTCTGGAGAACTTTCTTTTATCTACCAATGCAGATTTGATTCAATGTTTGTCATTTACAAGACACTGTATCAGTTTTATTTTATGACAAGAGAGGCCTTTCTTTGAGCTGTGGAGGAGAAGATGCCGTTTTCCAGTGTGTAACTTAGTGTCATTTAGGATGCTGGTAAGAAACAATGCTGCCTTATTGAAATGTATTTTCTTCCAATACCAGGCTGGTCTTCTGTGTTAGATTAAAGTTATGGGATTGTTCTTGTATTTTCAGCAGATTTTTTTGGTTCAAATTTTCTTTGGGGAACATTACACTCTAGTTTTATATCCACATTAGACTCAGAATTGCCTTGATGTATAACTTTTATCAAAAGCAGTAGGGAGCAGGCCTATTTACACCTTAGTTATGTGAATGAAATATTATTTCATTATAATTAACTGCAGCAATTTTTGTTTCTTTTGAGTCAAAATAAAGTTAGGTAAATATAAAACCCAAGTGTAAATAAAAAAAAAATAATACAGCTGTCTTTAAGTGCTAAAAAGACAGGGACTTTTACAAATCAAATAGAACATCTGTAAGACAAGTTAATATCAAGGATTATGATACCAAGAATGTTGTGAAGAAAAGTGGAAAGGATTCTCAAGTGTTTTGGGAAAAGGTAACCCTTTTTCCTTGCTGAATAATGAAATGAAGTAATTCTTAAATACCTAGCTCACATTTCAGTAGATGAATTCCTTAAGCACACCAATTAGCCTGGTGCAGAAATTTAAGCTTGATGGAGACACCTTAAAATTATTTCATCTTATTTGATAAAAAAAGCTTAAATTTATAATTAAAATGTTAAAATTATCTTCATCCACTGTGTGTAGTTTGCAAACATGGAGTTTCCCTTAGGCACTCCTGAATGTAGACAGAGTTACTTCAACTCCACTTCTAAAGTAACAGAGGCATTAATAGTAATAGTCACAAGAACTTTCACTCTGTGTGGTAAGAACCCAACCATCTCTCCAGACTTCTGTTACTACTTTTTACAGTCATGTTGCTAATTCTGTGAAACTGAAACAGTCAGGTGAAAACAAAAGTTAGCTGCAAGGTGGATAACTTTAATTTAAAGGGATGGTTAATAATTAATTGTATTTTCAGAGTAACTTAGAAAATGTTTCCCGGCTATTTTAGAAGGAGGTTAAACCTTATAGTAACGTTCAGTCTTTTGGATTTTTCAAGCACCAGACAAGATTACAATTAAGTTGTGGATTCCAATACAGCAAATAATTGTACTGCCAATAGACTTCATTTTGATTATTCTTTGCAGAGCCTTTTATCAGCTCAGCAGAAAACAGGTGTTGACAAACTAGAGCAAAAAACATTGCCTAAATCTTTCAAAAACATTCACCTGTAAGCAGTAGCCCAAATTAATTAAAATATGAGTTTACATATGAAAAAACTTCTTAAAGGAGTAACAGTGTTTTTTGTTGTCTGTTTCATAAACAAAGTTGTTAAAATCTTGGGGGTTTTTTCAGCAGCTTGTTCCTCACTCTTTGGTTTTGGAGTTTTTTATTGTAGTTTTTTTAATTAGAATAAGAAACATCATAGAGCTGATTGAAAACAGAACGGCAGAATACCTTAAACTGAGACTTTCTCAGGTTTGTTTTCCAGAAAACTGGGCAAATGTTTAGTTACATTTGTCTATTTCTCCAGTCTGCTCCTGAAGTAAGAGGCGCAATTGCATGAAAAAGAGACGTTGTATCAAAGTTCAGCAACAACAAATTAATATCAACTTCAAAGCAGTTTCTCAGTTTACAGGAAACATTTCAACCACTCAACTGTCTTTGGACAGTGCACTTTTTATTGTGTTAAAGAAGGAAAGAAATCCATGGATTTTTGCACTATTAGAGTTTACCTGAAGGGAAATAAGGAAATTAATAAGAAACGAGGTAACTGCTATTTATCTACTTGTCTAAGAAATAAAGGAACGTATTCTGAGTATGACTGTTAGAGGGGCTGGGGGGAGAGGTGTGTGTATTTTTTTAATTATTATGATTTTCTTTTACCTGGCAGTCTTTGGTGAGACTGTTCTTGTTTTATAGGGCATAAGAGCATATGTGCCACAGATGAAGATACAACTGGCAGCAATCACACACCACTTCTTTATTCTTGTCTTGTTGCTGGTAGCTAGTTGTTATAGTAACTGTGACGTTACTCTGGCGGGTTGACCTCCCAGCAGAGTAAAAAGCAGAGGAGTATGTAATGTGTAACATACATATTCAGGAATCCAAGTGGTTGGTATTTGCAACTCCTTCATAGGTACTTATGCCTATACAGAGCTGAAGAAGGATTTTGAGTCTGAGTAAACTGGAATCACTAAAAGGGGAGTGGAAGGAAGATGGACTCCCTCTAGTGATGCCTTTGCAGGACATTGTTACTGTCTGGATGGCTCGAGAGCCATGCAGTGATATGATCCATTTGGGAATAATAGTGTTCAAAAGGAATGGTGCTGTAATACATGAACCTAAGTAGTGAAAAGTGAAAGAACTGCTCAGACCTAATTCTATAATAAATCACTACTACCTCTTGACATGTGACTGAGAGCCCTTACATTACTAGAGTATTAGAATAATTTTTAGATTACTGTTAACATTTTAAAACCAAGTTAAATTTGACATGACTGCTGGAGATGCTATATAACTATTTTTATAAAACTTGGCTTTTGTTTAGACTGTATTCCTCAGCAGAAAAAGCAATTGATGGTGGTAGACACCAATTACTAAAACAAGGTTGTTTTGCCCACACGCTGTTTGCAGAGATAATCATAATATATGCCACCTAGATAATGCATGATACCAGGCTGCCTAATGTAAGCCACTGTAATTATCTAAGTCACTTATGCATTATATAAGTCACCTAACGTGGTGCTTGTAAAGCAAGTCTTCACAGGGCAGGAAAAACCCTAAGGATGATGCATGTTGATACAACTTGGGTACTAGTAACAGTTTTTATTCTCATTGTAAAATAATTCAGTTGGAAATCTAAGAAATTTGCATCCCAGGAGAATAAAAATTGTCTGAATTCCATTGTTTTCTCCTCTCACTGTCAAAATTATGTACATACTAGTATTTTACTTCATTTAGTACAGTAAGTTGATCCTACAATGCAGCTATCTGTTTCAGAAGTAGGTTTTAATTTTTTGAAATTGCTGCTGCCTGTGTTGGGTTGTTGTTGTTTTTTTTAATTCAGTAGGTCTTGAAACCTACCTACATTCTTACAAGGGAGGGGTATGGAAAGATAATTAAATCTATAATTCTGCATTAGTTTCTTTAGAACTCATTTATGCAAGTTATATCAGTTATCAAAAACGTACTGATGATCTATACCTAAAAACTGAGTTCCAAGTAGTCAGTGTAGACATGTCAGGATACAATACAGATTGTAGGTATAGGCTAAGAAGAGCTTATTTGCTGCTTTCTTTTATATTTCATATAAAGTCTTTCTCCAAGGCAGAAAAGTAGTCTTTCAATTACTCATTCTGCTCTGAAATATATTTTAATATATTTCAGATTATTATTATTAATTATAAAAGGTATTATTATTGTATAATACCTTTTAATAAATGCTTGGTATGTGTTAAATCATATTTTAAAGTGATTTTTCTCCAGTTTGTGATAGTTCATTTTTACCAGTTGAGCTATAATGGGCATCTGTTCTATTAAACTCTTCTTACAGCTTAAAACCAATAGCAAATACTGCAAGTCTTAAACATTACCTTTAACTGTCAAACAATATAAGCAGTAATAAGGGATTTTTTAGTTTTTGGTCTGAATACGCGTATCATTGCAAATCTGTTCACATTATGAATTAAAGTTGCATAACATTCCAGTTATACCCTTCAGTCTTGAGTTAGCAAGAACTACCAGCTTTTATAAAAAGTATCTAAACTGATCAATATAAGCATTGAAGAGACTCAGGGTATGGATCCATGCATTTATAAGTAGCAGAATACTAGTGGTGAATTCAATAGCAACGTACCTCTAAATGTAAAAACATCACAATTTGCATAAGTCTGGACTGGAAACTTGCAAAATGCTTGAACTTTTGAAGTTCTTTCTTTAAAAAAAAAAAACCCAAGGAATCAAACAAAAAATCATACAAAAAACCCTACCACAGCTGCCTTTTACCTTTTATTTTCGCTTGCATGAATTACATCGTGCATGCAAAGTACATATTCTCTTTGTGTTGGCTAGTTCCAATTGGCAGTAATAGTCTTCAAGCCGCCAGCCACCGCTCCTCCCTCCATGCGTGCATACACAGGCGTATCTTGTGCAAGTGAACTACAGTGTACTCTTCACCTCCTACGAAGGGGTTTTATCGGAGAGAGCTTAAGGAAAGATGCTGGACGAGAAGCAGACAGTTAGTTTTTGTTGTTGCGTTTTGGTGCGTTTGTCAGGGAGCGATTAATTTTCCCGGTGTTCCTTTGGGCTGGGTGAGCTGCAGCAACCGGCTGCGAGCGGCAGGTGGCGCTGGCGCGAGCCGTGTCCCGGGCGACGGGCGCTGCCTCGGGAGGAGCCTGTCCCTTCGGGGAATCCTGGCCCACAGCGGTGGCTCTTCTCGGCCGCTGCCCCACTGCGGTCAGGCACGGTCAGCTGAACTGCTCCTGCTGCACCGGCCACAGCAGCAGACACGTCTCTGCTGCCTGCCAAGGGCTCAGCGCTGAAATCAGGCTAAGCGCAGCTGAGAGGCAGGAGCGCCTCGCAGCTATGCTTCCTGGCTTCCTTTCCTAACCACTGTGCGGGGATAGAAGGCCAGATAAGACTGGGCGAGAGAGTCGTTTATATTGTCGCGGAGGGTGCGTAAAATAGAAGTTAGGGTGTGAGGTCTAACTGGCCTTCTTGCAGTCACGGCACTGTGCCGCAGCTGATCTGCAGCAACAGCTTCTTCCCGGGGCACGGTCTTCATACAGCTCTTATCTTGACCAGCTGCTGGATGTCAGTCTCTTTCTCCCATCCAAAAGTCATCAATCACCAGGGGTCAGCTGCTGTAAAACATCAGAGAACTTATGATTGCAGCAGGCAAAATTTTAGTTCAATGTCTATCGTGAAGCAGCTTGATGGGCAGTGTGCTATTTAATTGGAATCTGTGGCTGTTTTGTTAGTCAGCTCTTTCTTAGGTTATTTGTGTGGAGCTTCTGATGGTTCAAGAAGAAAAAAAAAATCAGTGTCCATTAAAAGTCCACAGAATTTTTTTAATTTGGCTAATCATCCAGAGTGCTTTATATGAATGCCAAAAAAAAAAAGAGAAGGCATTTTTCAATACAAGTGGACATATGTTTAAGGTTGCAGCACACAGGTCAAAGAAGACACCATGTTTAAATACTAAAAGTAACTATATTATTTTCAATCACTAATACTCAAAAGAATAGAGAATTGTACTGACTTACCTCAGAAAATAATTACAAAAATAATTTTAAATAACATTTCTCTAAATTATAGCAATAATACCTATCACTAGAGGTTAATGTGGCTTCTACTTTCATATATCTCTATCTTTTAAAAAATAACTAATTTATTTAATTTGTTATTTTATTTTATTTTTAAAGGGCTGAGGCAAAGACCAGACTTAGACACTGAAGATTCATTAAGAGTCTGAATACAGACTTTCAGACTTCCTGAGCTGGGTTTGTCACCAGGAAAATTCCTGTTCAAATGCACTTGTTCTTACTTGTTTCCCATTCATTAACTGTCATTTCCTTCCTGCACTCTTTATATAAATATATGTTTGTCTGCTCTGCAAATTGGATCAATGAAATAATCCAAGTTTATTTGTGGTTTAGTTTTCTTTACTTAGGAGTAGCTTTGCTCTGCCTTGATCTGACAGAATGAATACCACTGAAACGTTCCATTAATCTTGTTCCCTTAAAGCTTTCCATCTTTGTCAGAAACTTTCTAGTTATCAGACCAAAACTATGGTTTTTTTCACTCAGCAGTTATTATCACAACACGTGCTATTATCAGCTGCACTTGCCTTTGCAGTGAGTATCACTGATGGGTAAGCCTCAGTTTGGTCTGCATGTTCCCACGGAAAAATTGTACGTGAAACTGAAGGATAGGAATTAGCACAAAGCAGTAGCAGTATCAGTACTTTAGCAGTAGTAGAGTGCAAAGAAAACTAGTGGTAGTATTATTACCTGTTGGTTTTGAACACTTCCAGAAGGCAAGTACACAGAGATACAAGAAATAAGGAATCCAAGTGCATCTTTGAATGGATCCAACAGTGAGAATCACCCCATAAAACAGTGAGACGTGGAGTCAAAACAATCCTTCATGCCTCAAGTCATGATGCTTCTGCCACTTACCTTTAAAAGGAGTGTTTGCTAGCTGTATTTCATCTTTAGATTTAATGGAATTTTTTTTCAATAACTTTAAAAAAGGGTTTGTAATCAAAGAGAACCTAACAGTTAAAAACTTCATTAGTCTCAATGTGTAATTTAATTGGAATATTAAATTAGCACTACATTCTTACATGTAGTGTCTGGTAATGTATTGCAGATTAAACTTTGTCCTGCTGACTTTGCTTTCAAACTGAGTCCCACAACTCCACTATTCAAGGGTCAGAGTTTATTTGATCTAGATACAACATTCTTAGGCTTAGTGAAAAAAAATCTAAGCAGATTTTTTTTTTTCTTAGAAGCAGATAAGAGAAGAAGAGAATCAGCAGCAACTGCTTCAGTCCAAGCCTTGGCCTTAATGCAAATTCCATTCTAGATAGTGTTACATGGGAAGCTTCTAGGAAAACAAGCATTTGTTTAAGTTCTTTCAATGTATGTCCATGTAGATATATACAGGATATCTAATTATAGGAGGTATACATGTGAATATACAGTTTGGGGGGAAAATGGTAAAGCCCATCAAAATTACCTTATTATGCAAAGTGTACTTTTGCATACCTGATAACTAATTAAGAATTAAGAATTTGTAAATGTACCACAATATATTCGCGTACTGCCAGTTCTTAGAATTCTACACTGTTTGTCTAGGTATTTTGAAGAAAGATTATTTGTTCCAGCAGCCTCACTTGTAAGCATTCTTTAAGAGACCATTAGATTCTGTATAATGTGAGAGGGAAATGGATCTTTCAGATTCCAACATACTCCATAGCAGTATTAAAGGAAAATGAGAGTACTACTCAAATAAAAAAATTCTTATCTGTCAAAAATGAATTTTCCATATCTGTGTTCTCAGAAAAACTGTCAAGAAAAAGGAAGGATGGAGTTAAAACTAAGATATTTGTGATCAAACTGAAACATTATCATGAAAAGCAAATTATTCTTCCTGTCATTACATGTTATAAACAGGGAATGTTGACTTGCCTTCCATGAAAAGTCTTAGCGCATACTGATAGAATCATGTGTCTCACAGTGGTCTGTAACAGAGGCCCAAAGAAAGCATAGGAAACATTTGTCATGAGTGTTTTTGCTAGAATGATTTCTCTCCTCCAGCAGCTTGTATTTCAGAGACAGCTTCTGTAATTTAGGATGAGCTTTTTTTCATGTTATTACTCAGTACCATTTTAAGGCTGTGTAAATTCACAGTATCAACAAAAAGGAATTACCCATTTTACTACATTACCTAATTTTGCAACTTGTAGCTGACTCCTTTGTTTTGAGCCTGCCTTCTCTTAATTTTAGTTGATGACCTCTACCTTTTACACTGGAAGAGACAGTGAGCGGTCTTTCCCTATTAACCCTTTCTAAGCCACCCTGTAATTTCCAGGTTAAGGAATTCTAATAATATTCAATTGTTCATTGTATGAATCTTTTCTCATGGCTCATTCTTACTGCCCTTCTTAGGGCCTTTTCCAGTTCTAGTCTATTCCCTGTAAGGTAGAGAAACCAGAACTGGTTTTGGTATTTAAGCTCCAAGTTAATAATGGATTTATAAAGATTTTATCCAGAAAGCCCTGGTAAGAATAGGCATCAGTGAAATGTATGTATGAAGGCCAAGAAAAAAGCCTCCATTTTCTTCTGTCGAGCAATGAAAGGGTGTCACAGCCTTGAGTTCTTTCAATCCTGGTGCTTTAGAAAATATTTTTAAAATTTAAGTGTAATGTGATGAATTGTATGGATCTGAATTTGCTTACATTTAGAATATTTTTATATTCTTTCTTTTTCCTTTTTTTTTTTTTTTTTAAAACAGAAGAAATTATGAGATACAGGATTATTCAGGATCAGAAAAATAATCATGGCACTTTCCCAGGTGCCATACGGAGGGCACCAATCAAACTGAAATATACATTATAAAAACAATGGTGTAGGACTTATATGCAACCTGCTCTCCACATCAAAGTTACAGAACAGAAATAAATTTGCAACTACTTTGTAATATTTGACTCAGATCAATTGCACACTTGTGTGATCTACAGTGATTCAGGTGAACATCTTCACAGATGCAAANTGAATGAAGATAATAAACAAAATGAAGATAAAAAACCCTATCAGTTTAGATTTCACTAGGTAGGTGTGGTATTTCCGAGATAGTCATTAGAAATGACTGAAGATCTCCATCATTCCCAGATACTCGCTGATAACTAAATAATACATATGTTCTTTTAGCCTGCCAGTTATAAAGGTTAATTCTCTCCACAGTGAGGGAATGGGAACTGAGCACAGAGATGAGGTGATTCCCCTAACATACAATCAGAGAAAAAAAATACCTATCCTGGGCTGTATTCATTCACCCCAGAACGTACAGAACTGTTCTGTATGTTTTGTACCTCCTGTATTCTCTCAGACTAAATTCTTGCCCGAACTAGTAATTGACAGGATCACATGAAATACTGGAAATGTATACCTTAGTTACTATTAGTTCTTCATCTCCTTGTAAGATTCAAAATGTCTGTTGATCTATCACCAGCAGAAATCTCTTCTTTTAGAATTATTTTGTAAGCACAAGAAGAAGCTGCATAAGGGACAATGATGCTGCAATATCTTTTATTGTCTCATCAGAGAAATGTATTAAACATAATAAGAAGAAATGCTTAAGGAGTTGTTTTAGTGTGTGTGTTGCCATAAAGTTTTATGTTCAGTACAGCCGATATATGGTCAGACTATTAGATGATCACCAGTTTTCTCATGAACTGTAAAGAAAGCTGGATCTCTGATCAGATCAAGAAAATCTCTATTTAAAAAGTTGTTGAATAGGTGTCATGATACCATTCAGGTTAAGATCCTCACCTTCTTAGCATGTGTC
>WAAG01074810.1:2073-20375 GCA_013390105.1 Tichodroma muraria
ACAGTCATGTGGCTTCAGGGATAAAAGTAATTAAAGCAGTTACACTACAGCTAATTAGCCAATATTCTGCAATCACTCTTGTAGTTTACTTTTTTCCTCAGAAGACATTTGAAAAAATCATATTCAATTCCTTAACAGGAAATTCATCTCCTCTCTTTGAAGAACATGGATCCAAAAATACCAAGCATTTCCTCAGAAAACAATAAATAAAACCACTTCATTAGGATAATTACATAAATATCTAAGCTTCCTAACACATTCCTCATAAAACAGACTAAGCTTTACAAAAGCTTTAAAAAAAATGTGTTGATGGCATCCCTTCAGATGGTGAAACAGAAAGCTCAAGAACGCCTGAGGCGGTAGTTTCACAAGCATTTTAAGGCAGCACTGTTCCCAAAAGGAGCTGCCCCCCTCAACTGTTTATTTCATTTTGTGTGCCAGAGACAGCATGTGTGCTCCTGCTCTTACCACGAGCACACGATAAAACGGGGAAGGGAAGTGATGAAAGCTGTTATTTTGGGAGAAGAGACTGCAACTGTGTGCTGAACCTTCCGTGGAGAAACCAGGAGTTCAGGCTGACCCCAGCTGGCCACGCAGAGCTAAGCAAAGCCACTGAAGGGAGGGAAAAGGCTTTGGGATCAGGTCTTGTTACAGCTGCCCTACCATGTAAGCTGTTTAGAGATCTGGGGGTTATTCAGCTTTGTCAAGACAGCAGCCATAGTTTTCCATAGCGACACTTCATATGGACCAAGAGATCCTTCATTTCATGTGGGCCTTCCTTTTACATGACAGAAGTTCAGTCTCCAAGTCGTCAGCATCCAGATACTCAAAGCAGGAGGACATCAAAGCGTGAGCCCTGAACTAGAAATCAGCTCTGCTGTCTTGTGCCATCAGTCAAACCCCACAGTGCTGTGCGTGGATCACACAAAAAGGATCGTGGTATCCTCCTCCAAAGCGCTTTGGAAACCACTGACCAGCCTTTCCTCAGATGCAGAACACCAGCACCCGCTTTCCTGCAGGTCCAAGTCCTCTGTTGTTCCCTCTCTTCTTCCCTGGCTTGAGACATCTCCTCACCCCAAAAACCCAGCTGTCCTCATGTGCTCCTTACAACCATGAGTAAAATAGGACTCCGTCACTTGCATAAAGGCCAAAATAAAACAGTTGCGATGAAAATTAATGTAATTGCTGATCTGTACCTGCCTTTCCCTCAACAAAAGGACTGATTTGGTCACTCTACCCAATGCCTTACTTATTTCCAAGACATCTACTTGTCCTTCAAATTTGATTAAAATTACCCAACAGATTCAAAAGGTGCTAGAACAGTGAAGAACCAGAGCCACAGTACAGGCTAAAAACAGCTATTACTGTATTAGAACAGAATTATGCTGTCTTGAAAAGGGATGTAACACTTCATAATCTAAATGCCACTTACCAACAGGCTAGCTCTCACATGTAGATGGCTCAGAAATACCAACTATAATTAAAAATATCAGTTGAAACATAATGAATGTATTTTTGGCCCTTCAACTAGAGGGTCTGAGCAACACAGATAGATAATGGGGTTTTTTTAGAATCCAAGAACATTGCGAAACAACTGCAATTAATTACTTATTACTCAGAATATATAAATATATGTGTGTATACATATAGATATTCAGACATACACAGACACACAGAGGTAACAAAACATATAATCATTGAATAATTTGGGTTGGAAGACCTTTGAAGATCATTTGTCCAACCTCCTGTGCAATGCAGCATCAGCTCTGAGGTCAGACCAGGCTGCTGAGAGCTTTATCCAGGTCGGTTTTGAGAGACCTCAAGGATGGAGATTGCTCAGCCTCTCTGAGCCCAACCTGTCCCAGCACCTGACTGTTCTGCCCTAAGTTTTCCCTCACATCCAGTATGAATTTCTCTGCCTCAGAAGCCCTAAAGCCCATTTCCCTTGGCTAAACCAGCCCAACTCTCTCAGCCTTTCCTCACAGGCCAAGCACGCCAGCCCCAGGCCCTGCCCCATTGTGCTGTCCCTCTGCTGAAGCTGTGACAGTTTTATCAATCTCTCTTTCCTAGTGGAAAGAGAAACTGGACCCAACCTTGCGTGTACATCCCACGTGCTGGGCAGAGGGGATGGTCCTGTGTCCCCATGTGTCTGCATCCCCACAGTCAAACCAAAGCAGCACGCTACGAGCCTGCACTTCCCAAACAGAAACTCACTGATATGTTCCATCATTTCGTTCTGAACTGACATAAAAGGTTGCATCTGATGCTCTTCTGAAGCATGACAAAACATTAAACATCTGGACTATTATAACCCAGGCACCTGGAGAGCAGAGCAGGAAAGGCGGATTCATTTCCATCCCTGCAGGCGTCGCGGTGAGCCCCAGCACACAAGCTCTGCAAACAGTCCTTGTGGAACGAAAGACTTGTGAAAGTCTTTGTCCAGCTTCTCAACACGACTCTTGGATGGCAAATGGATCAGGCTGGTGAGCCTCTGACTGTGCACACCGGGGTCTTTTCATCTGTGCAACCCATTCTTTACTCCAAGGAAACACCTCCTACTAAGGCACAGTGATGAGTATGAGGGAAGGAGATAGGGAGGGAAGAATAAAGGAATTTTACAGAAATGTATTTATTTTTTTAAAAAAATCACACAGCACTACAAAAGCACTACATGTCATGATTTGTGAAGAATTTGGCGTGTCAGTGATGAACAAATAGATCCTCTCTAATGGCAACATCCAAGACCTAGGCCTTTTGATGCCTTATTTTAGATTGTTAGGTACTTGTATTTAGAATAAAGACTCAACAAAGCAAAAGCCTTGTTGAGCCTCTAAAGGGGGAAAATGATGCCTTAAGTTTTAGCTTTTATATTTTTCAGATTCTGTGCTGTTTTACTGTGTAGCTATGGGTTTCATATTAAGTGTTGGTGAGGTCTCTTCACAAAGTAGGTGGACAAAACAATTCCTTCTCTAGCTTGACACCATGGACAACTGATACAAATTTCAAACCCAGGAACAAAAACAACGGTGAAGTGAGAAGAAAAAACAAGGAGGATGGAGCTTCATAACCTGAAGCTGTAATTGGACAATTAACTCCAGTATGTTAATGGAGCAGAACTTATAAAAGTGTGAGACCTTGTGATCGGTTGGGCATTTGGTGACCATTTTGGGGTGCATCTTGGGTGTGGCCCAGCTGGGCCCTTGTGCTGCCCAAGTGTGCCTTTTAATAAATCCCTGCTTTACTCTTTTGCTCTGTCTAGTCTCTGTTCCAGGTCTGCCTCCAGAAGGCATCAGTTTCAATAATGACATTATGTAGCAAGCACAGAAACAGCAGACACAGAAAAGGACAAAACAATATATTTTTAGGTAAAATATATTTTACCACTAGATGTCCCTGTTAGAAAACTATAATTCTACACAAAACTGTGTGGGAAACAGGGCAAATCACCTGAACTAGTGTTAAAACTGCTGGCACAGGCTTGTAAAACCATCAAAAGATGAAGTGCCTAAGTCAAGAAGCAATATTGTTAGCATGAAACCATTGTTTACCATGTTACCATGAAAGACAAAGGTAAGGGTTTACCCAGTTCTGAGTACTGCTACCAGCTAAGGTATGGCACTAAGGTATGTTTAGTGCTGTATTAAGTATGCTGCTGTATTTCAGATATGTATTTAGTGGGAGAGCAAATGGCAGGGAGGTGCAGTTCTCTCTTTAAAGCAGTCAGCATAAGGCAGATGCTACAAGCTGCCACTTAAACATGGTCACAGATACACCATTCCCTTTCCTATACCTGTCCTGAATATCTAAGCCAGCTCATTTTGACCACAACTGGTTTAAACAAAGGGATGCCAACAAGTATCAGAACTGAACTGACTTCAGGTTCCTGAATTCCCCACACATCAACTACTTTTAAGCTTGACTTTACTAAGAAAAAGCATGACACACCCCTAGTTTAAAGTAACTGGAGTGTATTTGCAGACTTTTGTGCTAGCTGTTTTTCCTAACAGATAGTGGCGTTTTGTGACTACGTTATTGTTTGTTTCAGTTCTTCAGATGGCTGCAGCTGAAACTCACCTGTCCCTACAAGCAGTCCAGTAACAAGGACAATCAGAGAGCAATCAGCTCACTTTCGAAAGGTGCAACATTTCAACAATTTCAATGAATGGAAACACAGCTCTCACTTGTCCATCCACAAGCTACTAATCATTTAAACTGCATGCTGGCTCTGTAAAAAGTGCCTCTGCTTGTTCTCATGACAGGCACGTGACACCACAATCTCCTGAACTCTGCTCGTGCCAGCTTTGAGACCTACCTGTTCCACAGGAGCCGTCCTTTGCTCACCCTGTCCCGTGAGGCCAGCCCTGTGTCTCCTCCACCCCACTGTCCACCTGCTCACCACCTCCGCATCTGCAACCTTAGAGGCAGGCTGCAGGAAGCCTCACCGCCTTAATTCATCCCGCTGCTGCAGCTGGGCTTTGCTGAGGAGGCTGTAGCACTTTCCCCTTCCCCAGCAATGAGGAGAAAGGGAACTCCAGCCAGGAAAAGGCAGGGAAAGCCTTTCTCAGCTGCTCTCTGCCTTATATGAGGCACAGCCACCTTCTGGGCCCGGAGACCACCTGCAAACACCTGGAAAATCCCCACCACTCCTCAGAGGGCAAGAAACAAGGAGAACAATCAGACGAGGTGGAGTCTCGAGTTTGCAAATCAGAGCCCAAATTAAGTGTTTTTAAACTCCTAGTGGGAAAAAGGGGAGGAAGGATTATCCCGTGAGAACCAGAAAGGCGAGCAAGAGAAAACCAGGTCCAGCTCCGTGACAGGATCAGGGCTGCGGAGCTGCCCCACGACCTCTGGCCCTGCTCGGAACGCCTCAAGCCAAAGCCATACGTGAGACGAAAACTCGTGTTTAACCGGCAGACCTGCTCCCGGTTACACGCCACGGGAGTATGTCAAGACACCCACGGGAACCGCAGCGCCGTTCCAATTTCGGCTTTCGGGAAGAACACGGCTCCGCAGCCGCCTGGAAGAGGCTCGGCGGGGCGCGGGGAGCCGGCACCGCNCGGGAGCTGCCGGCACCTTCCTCCCCTTTGGTGCTACGCGGGTGCTCCGTTCCTTTGGCGGCGCATAACGCTGAACTTGGTTCGCGTGGCCGTGAGCCAAGGCACTGCCCGGTGTTCCTCGAGGAGGAACGAGTGGCACGCGTACTATAGGGCGTCGATAAGCCTGCCAACCTGTAAAACTTCTAGAGGTACCCGCAGAATGAAATTCTGGTAACTAAGCCACTGAAAACTTCATGGCCTTTGTGGTTTTTTTTTTTTTCCAGATCCGGAAAAAAAATCACTAAGTTTCATGAAAAATATATTGTACATTGTTAGTATTGACGTTTGGATGAAACGGTGTCTAACTTTTAGTCACTGCTAGAAAAGAAACCCTAAACTCACAATGGCATTGGGTAAAGCAGGAAAGGGTCAAAGCTCCGAAACCTGAGGACGCTTTTCTTTTTTTGCTTTTCCCATACCAAAACTGCATGAGTGTTTTGACAAGCAATGGTTTCAAAGGGAATGGTCGATCTAGAAGTATATATCTGCTTTAGGACCCTTCAAAGCAGTCCAAAAATTACAAGCTTTCAAGTACTTGGGGTGGTTCATCCTCCTCCTCTCCCTTTTCCAGACCACACTGTCATTTAAGAAATACTTGTGATGCCTTGGCCTTGACAAACAGCACTGGGCTCAGCTCCTCTTGAGCTCATCAGAAACACTGTCTGCTTCACTGTCCACTGCTGTCTAGTGAGCTTTTGTTTTCTTTATGAACAGCCCTGGAAACTACTTTTCTTGCCTGAATGGCAAAATATCCCTGTTCCCACACTTTCAAACAAAGTGCAGACCCTAACTGTGCCTGGGATGAAACACTGTTACATTAGATGTCTAAGTAAGTTAGGCTTGTAAGGTTAAATGCTGGTAAGTGTTGTTCCTTTGTTAAATTGTTATGGTAAAGTTCTAAGTTAGATGTAAGTTAAGCGTTGTTCCTCCATAAAATTGTTAGGTTTAAGGTAGAAGTTAATATTACTGTTGAGTGCTGTTAGGCTTTTAGGTCTTATTCCTTCTTATCCTTGCCCTCACTATACACACACATCCCTCTAGACAGTTCTCAATTCACTTCTGTTTTGAATGCCTGGATTTTGTTTGGTTTTTTATGTTGGTTTTCCTTGGCTTGCCTTAACTGTCCTGTAAGTAGCAGAATTAATCTTGCCAACGAACATTGTCCTGCCACTTAATATTAAATCTGGGTTTTGCCGATACCCTTACTGGTGATTTTTCAAACACTTGTTCATGAAAGTAGCTTTGTCAGGATTTTTCCATTTCTTCCAGTATTTTAGTAGCCATTACTAAGTATTGGGGTTTTATGACAATTAGCTGTTTCATTTTTATGCATCCCAGAGCAAGCTATAAATGCAGAATGAGGGACGTGGTTTCCTGGTGAACTTGGGAACAACTCGGTTAACAATTGAACTCGATGTAAAAGGTTTTTTTCCCAGCTAAACAATTCTGAGATTCTATTCCAGACCTTTCTATGAAATGCTACAGAGCCTACTGCAAATATGGAATAAAACCCACAGAACGCAGAAGTTTTACCATGGGACAAGGTGTACCAAGTTCATCCAATTTGTAAAATAAAATTTTCATGCTTGAGTACTAGATATGGGAGCCCTCGTAAGCCTTAGTGGAATTAGCAAGACTGAACCATTTATCTGTAAATCAGAGTTGCTTGATTTTAGAAAAAAATTCAAATAGGTAATTATAAATAGGTATAGTGTGCAAAAACAGGACAGTAAGGACAAGTATGAATATGAAAAATAAAAAGGTGTGTGAATAAATATACCTCTAACTTTCTTCTTACCACACAGAATGCATTATATAAAGCTTTCAGCATAACATTAAAGGAAATGACAAGTGAAAGAATGGCAATTATTTTCTTTAATGAAGAAAATATGATTTGTAACCTTGAAAGAGTAACTTTTTTATCCAGTCTGGAGGACTAAACCCAAGTTTTACATAGATTTGCAGCCAGCCTCTGATATTTTCGTGTACAACCAAATACTTCAGGCAGCATGTTTAATTTAGGAATTTTCACTGTCTTTCTTTTTAGAGACTCATGTTTACATTCAAACTTTAAAGAATAAAAAAGATACAAAGCTTACAGATCAAGGAACTTGCCACCCTCTGTACCAACACTAAAACATTCTTTTGCTTTCTCTCTGTATAGTACAAACTCAAGATGCCAAGGATTATGTGATTAATTGCTTTTCCATTCCATGAACCCAACTCTCAAAAGTAACGTATGAGTTTGGAGAGGCATTTTATTCAGACAACTGAAAACAGTTAAACATTCAGAAGCAGCATACAATGAAACAAAACCTGAACCAAATACTTTTAAGTACATAATCCCTTCTTTTCAACTAGAGCCAATTTTTCCAACTTTCAAGAAAAAATTAAAAGGTAAAAGCCATTGTATCTCTTTTTCGTAATAATGAAAACACACTACAATGAGTCTAATTGAGATTGGAGAGACTGGATCTTGGCTTGCACACTTTGAAAAGACAGTAGGCAGTTATGCCAAAAAGCCAGCAGAACTCTACTACTTGTCTTTTGGGTTTTTATTGGGATGCTCAGTTCTCTTACAGACAACACCTAGCCAGTTCCACCGCATTCTCACCAATTACTGCCCATCTTTGCCCCACGCAGGGAGCGCACTCTGGAAGGCTGCTGTCTCTCACTGCTCACTTGATTTAGTCTCGCATGTCCATGTGTCACATAACAGCTGCAGGAATCAGGCTTTCACTTCAGGAGTTGAGCTGTACACTGTATCTGAGTTTTCAGAGGCAATCTCTTCTGCAACTAAATAAAAAGGGTGTTATTTAACTTCACTTTAGATACATAAACCAAAGAAATGTTGCAGGGATTGCTTAATGAGACCAGTTCGATTAGTTTTCCCATTCAAACCGATCCAGCTGTTCTACCCCACCTGTTCTGCCTGCACAGCTCCAGTCACCAATCTGACACTTACCACATAACCAATGTCAGCCAAATGCATTCAAAGATCTTTTGAAAAGAGTGAAAAATACCAGAAAACACTTGAGGGAAAGTACTTCTTCCATACTAAGGAATGCTATCACCTTGACTGTCTTTTAACACTGAGGCAGTTGAAGCTGACAGTTCAGTTCATTACCTATTTCCTCCTCTGCAGTTCCTGGAAGGGTAGTCCTTGCTTTTGCTGCTTCTGCATTCTCCTCTTCTGTAGAGAAAGAGTAGAAAAACAAACAGTCAATACCTTCAGTTCCACCCACCCACCTTAATTTAAAAAAATAAGTAATTTCCATGTAATTCAGTGTTGAGGAGAAACACTTGAGCAAGCAATTCTATTAATGAATATCTACATGTAGTTATTGCTTCCCTCTGCCCAAGCTGAAAGGACCAGAGTACAATATAAAATAAAACTACCATCCACACATCCTTCTAGAGTCTCTCTTTCAGAATTATAAAAGTGGTGTCACATATTTGTCGTTCTTTAACATAAAAATACATCAGGCTCTTGGCTTAAATATCCACAAAGTGTCTATATTCAAAAAGCTTACAGATGTGATGCAACTGCTTACATGACAGCTAAAAAAAGGACATCCTTCAATCTAACAGATACGAGTAGATCAGAAACCCTCAGAAGACAGGAGTTACTGTATGAAACTCAGTGTTTACCACTAATGATAGACATTACTTCAAAAGTGCACACCGAGTTGCCAAGTTTCACCAGGACCAAGCACATACTTACCAGGAACTACACACTTCCAAAGGCCATAGGTTTTCCCTACTGTTGTCTGCCACAGCCTTAGTGTACCATCCTCAGAGCCACTTGCATATAATTCTCCATCGGGGCTAAACCTCACGCAGTGAATGGGACCAAAGTGCCCTTTGTAAGATTCTGAAGGGAACATGTCAAGACCATCAATTTCAAATTTCAGCCAACAACTGAAATTTAAGTACAAAACCGATCAGCTTCTGATACAAAACAGAGTTTCCATGAATGGGTGTGTCAGCAATGGCTACTTTAGGCAAGATATTAATGTTTCATTAACTGCAAGGAAAAAGGTGCTTAGTTAATCTAGACAGAATGGCAAAGCAAGCCAGCAGCACAGAGTACACATGCTCTGCTCCTTCAACCACTCCTTCCACAAACAATTTTAAATGAGGACTGGATCAGTAAGAAAATACGCTTTTTTGAAACAAATTTGGCCAACACATCATATTTTTCATAAATTCTTGTGACACAACTAATGAATAGCATAACAATTTAACATACAGCTCTTATAGCAATACAGAATGAGAATTTCTTTTAAATTGGTGCAGAATTGTTGAATGGATGTTTTAATTAGTTCTAAAATAATATTAGGTGCATTGAGATAGCAAAAAATGTTTAACTGATTATATACCTTTTGATCATCCTCTTGCACAGCATGCTATGCCAAGACCTCATTTGAGTACAACAGTTTCATTTACTGGTCATTATTTTATTAATACCTATTTCAGAACTCCTTTATGATTATAGGAGACAAACATACCTAATTCTTCTCCTGTATTATAGTCATATTTATAGAGTTTAAAATCTTCACCACCTGCAACCAAACATTCTTTCGCAGGGTGAAGTGATGCAGAATTGATTGTAGCAGGCGCTTCAAATGATTTAATCTGCTCTAGACTGAGGGAGAAAAGTTTGTTAACAAAGTTCATATTAAAAAAAAAAAAATCCTGAGAGCAAAGAAACTGTGATTCTACTAATCTCAACTGCTTTTACCAGAAATAGAGTACAACCCCACAGAGTTTCTGAAACAAGTTTTGATACTTGGAAATCATGCTTGTCAAGTTAGAAATGAGTTCAGAATAAGCAAAACAAAAGCTCACACATACAGAACTACTTTCTGAAATATGTTTAAGCATGTAACTTCCTTTCTTGAAACATCATAGAGATGCCAGTTTTGACAACTTGGTGATTCTGGCCTTGTACAGCCAGCTTTTACCCACAAGAAGCTCATTACTCCCCCTGTGAAAATTGGAATTGCAGACTCACGTTTCTGCACTATGAAAAGCAATTGTCTTCCCATAGGTTATCACCAGTATCTGTCCTTCTGGAACATACTCCATGCTGCTCACTGACATTGCCACATTTAGTGACTTCACCTCAGTCATGGTACTCCGGTCCCAGAGGCTTAAAAGGAAACAAAAAGGGGAAAAAAAGACTCTCAGATTCCTGCAAATCCATTTCCACCTCACCTCTATGACAAGACCTGGATCAAAAAAGGCACCCATCTAGGAATGTGGTTTGATTCCACGGGTACCTCAGACCTTCAGTGGCTTTATCTGAATTCTCACCTAGGCCAAGCATAAGACACGTTCCTTTTTTAAAATACTTTTACTTTTGCAGCTTAATGCCACAACATTAAATGGTATACACACACAATTTAATTACTCAGTGATTCTCTTGGAGATTAAAAATCTTGGTTTAAGTCTCCTAAGCAACAGATCTTGAAGCAAGGCTTGAAGATTCTATTCTGTCTTTCTACTTCAAAAGACAAAGAGGCACTAATCCCAACTTACAGAGGTTCATTGAGGATAACATAGTTTTATGTCTAGCAGTTCAAGAGGTATCTACACAAAAATTAAATTGTGCTGCTGTAACAAATAAAAGTATTTATTCACTAGCTGACTGCTAGTGAATAAATACTTTTATTTAGAATTCTGTTCCTACAATTTGGAGAAAAGCAAACAGGACTAGGCTCTTGCCTATGCTGAACACTAAGAAACTGAAGAAGACAAAGCAGCAATAGCTCAGGACAGTGTGTACGCAAGAGACCTCATCTATAAATTCATCTTCTTGAGGATTACAAAGGGCATAAATTTATTCTATGCAGTTCTCAAAGACCACTTCTTCCCATCAGGGAGAACAAATCTATGAGGAGCACACGATTATGGGGAAATTAGAACTACTAGCAAAATGATCTCTGACAGTAGAACAGAGCTCTATGAGGCATGCAGCTACAATAACCCAGGATCAGGTAACTTGTGTTACTTACATCCATTACCAAAATAACATAACTATATCCTCAGAGCATGACAATACAGAAAACTCAAAGTTACTTTTTCTTACCGGACAGTTTTATCATCAGCTGAAAGAATCTGTTTGTCGTCACTGCTCCATAAGGCCTTTTTAATGCCAGAAGTATGTCCACTGACAACATCAGGTTCTTAAAATAAAGCCAAATATTTTAATACATGTAATAAAATGAAATAATGGCATGCAGCAGTTCGGAGGCTTTCTTAAGCTACACAGATTTCCATCCACTAGAGACTGTAGAATTACTTCAAGCACTTAGGACTTTATTTGTAGATGTTATCCCAGGAACAGGATAAATGCAAACTGGGTATCTGATTGCTTAGCTTTCAAAAACTTCACTAGGTGAATATCAATGTCCTCTGGCTTCCTATCAACCATCAATAGTTCAGTATCAACATGAATTTAAACACACTTAAATATGCGGAGTCTTTTGTTTTCTTTCAGATGACTAAACTAATATTAATTACACCAATTTCTATTTCAATTTCAGTGTCTGCACTGAACTGAAATAAGCTCTGCTTGATGTCTCATTCCTGGAATGTTCAAGACCAGATTGGATGGGGCTTTAATCAACCTGGTCCAGCAGTCCACACAAGAGGGTTTGGAACCAGGCGATCTTTAAGGGCCTCTCCAACCCAAACAATTCTGAGACCCTTATATACCGAAAAGTTACGGCTATTACATTTGTAAAACAGTCCTCAACATTGTTCTTTGTAATTCATTCAGAAAGCAATCCCTTAATTTCAGAACTTTTATTTAACTTCAAAAAATTCTCTAAGAACCAGTTTTAAAAGCAGACTCACCTGCTTCTGGCTTGCTCAAGTCATAGATACGTAAGAGCTTATCTTGTCCACCTGTTAACAGATAATTGCTATCCTGAAACAGAAGTTATAGAGAGTCAACTCTATTTTGAATCAAAATACAGCCTTTGTCTGTGAGTTAAAATCACACTTCTTTCTCTCAGACAGCCTCTAACACACTTGCTACATTAACCCTACAATCTTAGAAACGACCAGTAGTATTTTAGACTATTTACCTTCTTAAGATATACAATAAAAAAGCAAAAAAAGTAACTAACAGCAAAACATACTCAAGAGCTTATTTCCCTGGTGAATAAGGTATAAAGGTTTCTCATACCTGTGTAAAATCCACACTTTTGACAATGTGTTTGTGAGCCAGTGTGATTAGTTCATCGCCTGACACAGCATCCCACACTTTGCTAAAGAGCAAGAGGAAACATTCATATTTTAGAAGCACCAGGAGAAATCAACCTGGACAGTCAGATGAATTTGTAAGCAATCTTTCCTGATGCCATCAACATTTATCCCAAGTGCTACATTCTTGTAAGCTGTAACCCAGTTAGTCAATAGAATATTCTATGTATTTTTACTAGATCTTTTTTTGGACTATTCCATCACTTTCCTTTATGCTCCTCTTCAGGACCACGCAAACTAATTAACATTTATTTTAGACATAGGTGGCTCTTCTCCGCAACTTCATTAATAGAATTTGCCCTCCACTAACAAGATTCAACTTGCAAAATATTCATCAATACTGCAATCAGCAAAAAAAAACCCAAAACAAAATCAAAGGACTAATTCACTAGAAGTTTCTTGTAATAAAAAGAGGCTAACTGCTAGATGAAAAATAAAAATCCCTCTCTCAACTGTACTATAACTACAGTGCCAGAGATTAGAGCTGCACAGAAAAGTAAAGTAAAAGTAAACCAGTAAGATAATTAAGCACATCAAGAAGCAATCACAGTTTTCATCATGACAAAATTAACTGTAACTGCTTTCAAAAAGGCAAAAGTCTAGGTTTTAATTTGGCTATCTAAAAACAAGCTAGCAGTTACTAAAGAGAAACAAATTTTTAATTTAGTAAAGCTACGTTGTCACCAAAGAGCTATGGAATAAAATCAAAATACACACCACGAAGACAGTTCATCACTTACGCTGTAAAATCTGCTGCTGCTGTAGCTGCTTTAGTGGCATCCGTGTTCAGGGTGGCACCCCAAACAGCACCTTTATGACCCAGAAACGTGCCAATCCAGTCTCCCGTGTCTCCCTGGCGCAGCATAGGCTTGCCATCTTCACAGAAACAAAACCAATATTCAGGTAACGAGGTAAAAGAAGGAAGCGGTCTTTTAAAAGAAAAACTATTCCAGCATGTGGAAATACCCCATACTTTACAAAGCGACTCTTTGCAGAGGGGCTTAGCTGTGGAGTTTAGATGGGCAGCTGTACTTGCTGCATGCATCTAAACTGTACCAGTATTCAGACACTACTGCAAATGAGATAAAAGTTCCCTGGTAAAAGTCTGTAACTTTGTTTTAAGATAGAAGGAAGGTGGAAAGGAACATTTCATTTAGGTTTTATTTTTACTAACATTTTTTTCAGGCAGAACAGATTTGGTATGCTCTTTTTTTTTTTACTCTGAAACAATATTATGAGGTCATCAGTATATAGAAACAAGTCTCATGGCTGCAGTGAGATATGATGAAAACATACAACACAAAAATGAAGTAGTAATTCCTATTATCATTTTTTTCTGGAAGGCTATCAAAGAGTTGTTCACACAAGACGTAGAGCTGAAGTGGAAGCACTTCCAGGCAGAAAGGAACGCCCTTTAAAGCTTATGCATACAGAAGATTAAAATATACATGTATGAAGATAAAATGCTATTCCCACAGTGGGCAAAGAGTTCTCATCATATCGCGTCCAGCAAGACAAGGCAGCTGCCCTGGTCAAACCGGAGCTCGCTTTAAATCTACAGCGCAAGTGCAGGGGCGGTGGAAACAGGAAGTTTTACAAACAAACCGTTCTGGAGACCTCCCACCCCCTCACCAGCCGGGATCTCCGACACCCCCCGGCTAAGCCGGCAATGAAGCACCGGGAAAGAAAACCGCCTGTCCGCTCCCTTCGTCATTCCAGAGCACACTCAGGCGGTGTCACCACCCTGAGTGGCCAGGACACCCCCCGGCACCCTCGGGACGGCGATGCGCGGCCTACGAGCGGCGGGGCTGCCCCACGNAAGGCCAGGTCCACCACGGGCCGCGTGTGGCCGGAGCAGGTGAGCGGGGTCTGCCTCATGGCCATGGCGGCGGCAGCAGGGGCCTGGGCAGGGGCACGAGTCCGGCGGCCCGGCGGGAGCGGCGGCGGCGGCGGCGCGGGAAGTGACGGGCAGGAAGCGCTTCCCGGCGGACGCGCGTCACGCGCGGGGGCGCGGCCGCCGCGGCGCCGCCCCGCCAGGGGGAAGGGCCGGCGCTGCCCCGCTCATCCGCTCCGTGAGGGAGCGGCGATGGTGGGCGGCTACGTGCCCTCCGGCTATTCCCCCGCTCCGTGAGGGAACTGCGAGCTGCTCGCCGTCCCGTTCATCCGTCATCCGCTCCGTGAGGGAACAGCGAGCTGCTCGCCGTCCCGTTCAGCCACTATCCCACTCCATGAGGGAACAGCGAGCTCCTCGCCGTCCCTTTCATGCCCTCCTCCGCTCTCTGAGGGAACAGAGAGTTCCTCGCCGTCCTATTCATTCCTCATCGCTCCGTGAGGGAACAGCGACGACATTCCCGTTCCCGTTCATCCCTTCATCCCGCTTCCCAAGGGAAGAGCGAGTTGTTCGCTGTCCCGTTCATCCTGTCAGGAAAATAACCCAGAGGTTTTATGTCCAAAGAGGAGACAGAGGAGTCCTGTAACTTTATTTGAATAAAGAGAAAGGTCACGGGTATTTCCCAGTTTTTACAGAATGTAGCCTCCTTTTTATTCTCATTTTCAGGTCGTGTTTCCCTCNCTCACCTTTGCAGGCGCTGATGAGGAAATATCCGTAGGGGGTGACGCCGCTGAAGGCCAGGTCCACCACGGGCCGCGTGTGGCCGGAGCAGGTGAGCGGGGTCTGCCTCATGGCCATGGCGGCGGCAGCAGGGGCCTGGGCAGGGGCACGAGTCCGGCGGCCCGGCGGGAGCGGCGGCGGCGGCGGCGCGGGAAGTGACGGGCAGGAAGCGCTTCCCGGCGGACGCGCGTCACGCGCGGGGGCGCGGCCGCCGCGGCGCCGCCCCGCCAGGGGGAAGGGCCGGCGCTGCCCCGCTCATCCGCTCCGTGAGGGAGCGGCGATGGTGGGCGGCTACGTGCCCTCCGGCTATTCCCCCGCTCCGTGAGGGAACTGCGAGCTGCTCGCCGTCCCGTTCATCCGTCATCCGCTCCGTGAGGGAACAGCGAGCTGCTCGCCGTCCCGTTCAGCCACTATCCCACTCCATGAGGGAACAGCGAGCTCCTCGCCGTCCCTTTCATGCCCTCCTCCGCTCTCTGAGGGAACAGAGAGTTCCTCGCCGTCCTATTCATTCCTCATCGCTCCGTGAGGGAACAGCGACGACATTCCCGTTCCCGTTCATCCCTTCATCCCGCTTCCCAAGGGAAGAGCGAGTTGTTCGCTGTCCCGTTCATCCTGTCAGGAAAATAACCCAGAGGTTTTATGTCCAAAGAGGAGACAGAGGAGTCCTGTAACTTTATTTGAATAAAGAGAAAGGTCACGGGTATTTCCCAGTTTTTACAGAATGTAGCCTCCTTTTTATTCTCATTTTCAGGTCGTGTTTCCCTCTCTCTTCCCCCATCAGCTGAGGTACTTGAGAGGTGCCGACTTCCCGAATCGCTTAATACAGACCCCTTTATAATGCGCACCCCCCACTTTTCCCTTGTGTTCTTTTTCTCTAAATCCTGAGATTTAGCACAGCCTTGAGTAAGTCTGTCAATTAGTGAAATTTATGGTTCACCCCCATTGCTTCTTTCACCTCTGCGTATCTGGCCTTATCTACCATCAGGCCCACAGCTCGTCTGTGAAGACACCTCCTCATTCCTTTCAATCCCCTCATCCCGCTTCCCGAAGGAATAGCGACCTCCTCGCCGTCCATTTCATGCCCTCATCCCGCTCCCTGAGGGAGCAGCCACCTCCTCGCCGCACCATCCATCCACAGTCGGCCCCGGGGCTGCCCCAAGGTCCCTCAGTGCCCTGCTCGCTCCAATTCCTGCTTTTTCTGCAGGGCCAGCTCCCCTCACGGCTCACTGACCAGCCTTTCCAGCCGGGAAGGCCATGGGAAAGCCCTGAAGGATGTGGGGATTTCAGGGACCCATAGCAGCCGCCTGTTTGGGCATTTTTATGCCAAAGACAAGCTGAAGGTGGTGTCTGGACTTGCCCTCAGAAGCGTCTAGGGATGACGCTTGAAAATGTGTCACCGCCCTTAGTCAAAGATGAGGGGAGTGGTGTTTCGCTTAATTAAGAATCAGAATGATTGACAGTTAATCATCTCCTTTAGAGAGAAGGAGCCTTGCAACTCTGCAGTTGTAAGCCTTACAACTCTTAAGCCTTACAACTAGGAAAAGTATTTAAATCATTAACCGAAAATCAAAGTTGGAGTAACTGCAGACTTCCACAGCGGTTTTTATTTAAAAGATAGGCACCGTGTTTCACGTTCTTCTGTTATTTTATTTCTCACCCCAGGGTTCTCAGAAGATTTTATAACTTCATGACTCATTTTCAGGCATACTGACACTGTATCATAGATCAACAATTTTTCCATTCAGAGCCACAGGTTGCCACATGGACGTTTCCAGTGTCTTCAAGATTTTCTGGATTTTTTCCAAACAAAAATTTATTACTTCTACATTTACATTTTTAAAAATCTTATCTAAGCATAGGGCTATGTCTCCTTGCTAGAAATGCTGCTTGGGTTTACATTTTAAAAAACTTTTCTGGTAACTGATGTTGTTAACTTTTTCAGTGGAAAAAAAATGATCCTAAGGGTCAGTACAAAGAAAAACTTACTACTAAGTTTAAATTACCTGCTTAGAATTCAAGGTTGAGAAACTGAAAGAATGGGAAGATTGTGTTTGGGGAAGTTTACTTTTGAAGATTTCATAGCTTTGATTGATTTTATCTTCTGTTAAATGGAGCATGATTTTCTACCTGCACAAAGCTTATGGCATCCGCTTAGGAGGACACAAAATCCATAACGGGCAGAAAAAGGCAAAAATATTTCAAATGTGCCAGTAAGTAGCTGAAAATCAGAAAAACAGAAAAATGCTGGAGATGTGAAACCTACAAAATCTAGATATCCCACTAGGCCAAGCAGAACTACAGGGTATTGGAAAATATGACTAAGGACATATGGAATTAATTCTGAAAATAAAGCTGTCTTCATTTTTTCTTAAAGTCTCCAAAATTGGTACTAGGCCTAACTCAGGATTCAATCAGACTGTTTCCTTAGCAGCAGTCTCAGACTTTCTCCCTGGGAGCACCTTCATTGAAATAGTTTATTCCCCACAGTCTGAAAATGTTTGCTTTAAAAATGCATTAATTCTGTGTCCTCAGAGGGCACCATCCTCTGTAGCAGCTTTGCTTAATACAGAATTTTTTAGAGGGGGCAGAAACTGTGAAATAGGCTCCAGTTTTTCAAGAAAGTCTAGACATGGCACTAGAAAAAGAAGGAAAGATAAAAAAAAGTTATTACTTACAAATGGAAGTTTAGCAAGCTTAAAATAAAAAAATAAAAAGGAGGGAATACTGAGTTTTATTGTTTTAAACAAGGCAATTATGTATCATGTCCCAGTGATTGAATGCTCTCAGAAATGATGCTGATAATAAATGAAGCTATCCTAGTGAAACGTTATGATTCCAGTGCTGTGATTGCAATGAATAATGCAGAGAGTCAATTAAGTAGATGTGTTAATTATACATATTTACGTTTCCAAAGACTCCTTTCTTCGCTTGTAGATATCACAGTTGGAAATACATTGTCTCGCCACTGAGTGGAGCTCCTTACGTATTTATTAGTACAGGGAAGCTCTAACAGAGTTCCTAATGTAAGGTGACCAAGTGATGGCTCTTTCAGCTTCTGCCCGGCAGCTGTGTGGACACAGCACTCAAGAAGTTACTAAATGCTTAGTTCTCTAAAATTAATTAGCTAAATAGGTAAATGGAAATCTCCAACACACAGCAGCAGGGCAGACTCTTTGTTAGTAGACCTCAAATACGAGTTATTTTAGTGAATGGCAAAGCATTCAATGTGTTCTGTGGGCAAATTGATGTTCTCTACCTCTGTTTTTTGGTTTTTGGTTTGTTTTGTTGGGTTTTTTTTGAGAAATGCCCTGCACTAATCT
>WAAG01074829.1:1180-18907 GCA_013390105.1 Tichodroma muraria
GAGCCAAACCCAAGCAAGTAGTTAATTTTCTGTAATAGGTGAAGCACTCATTCATACCACAGAGCTGTTTACTATCTCCTCTACTACCAGCCCAAGAGATAGTATTTCAGTGGGAAATTTTGGGCATATCTGAATTTTGTGCCAAATAGGATCACCCTTTCTATGTTGTTACTGGAATAACACCTGGATATGCATGTATGGTTATTGGCATTTTCACCAAAGTAATATTAATTTTATGTTTCTAGACAAACTCCAGCAAATTTGTGAAGTTCTCAAAATTTACAAGTCAATCTTGTGCACAGCATTGAAGACTTGGCATTTCCATGGGGTTAAAAACCAGCTCTGAGCCCATGCAATGCATTTCAGGAACTGGGGGAACAATTCCAGCTCCTTCATTTCTCCACTTTCCTTGTTCACCAAGCAAGTCCTAACAAAGGAAGGAAAAGGGGCCAAAGCTGACCTTGCCCGTTCCAAACGCAGCCATCAGTGCCCTCAGGGGGAGTTGTGTGTGTATGTGTGTGAGGAAACGTTCCACATTTCTGCTCTGAAAGCATTCATTGACTCCACTTGGCACAGAATTAGCGCCGAGAGCCTGGAAAAGTTCAGTTTTCTGAGACACCTTCCAGTGGTTCCTAGAGAGGGGATGCACAAGACTCGTCCAGGGAAGCACACAGAGGATTTCTTTACTCCTTTCTAGTCCATGAGTGGTGCCTTGCAGAGCTCCCAGGCCACATTCTCGCCCTCCTGCTGGTTATAGTTTCCTCCAGGATGCCTGTCAGGCCCTGTATATTTGATTTAGCAGGTTGACGTTGTGCCTCAGATCTCCTCGGCTTCAATGAAGCTGCAGCAGCCGAACACCTGCACCAGCTCTGGATGCCAGGAAGATCAGCACTTTCCCATCAATTACACATTACTAAATACTCAGGGCTCAAAATGTTCTCAGCCAGGCCAGAAAAACCTCCAGGAGACAATTATGGTACCAGGTAAAGACCCCTCTGTTATTGAATTCTCTCGATTAAGTTGGAGAATGGACAAATAAGCAAAAATTAACTACTGCCCTAAAGAAAACAGGCAATTTCCTCTGGAGACAAACAGGAAATTTTTCAAGGGCTATCTTTTCTTCCTTTAGTACTTGTGATGTGGTTTGGTATCCTTGCTTTACAAATGCTTCACTTAAAAATATCTATACAGCCCAGATAGTGATATTTTTTAGAATTTTCTCATTAAAGAAATGTTATTCTCAGCTCCCTGAATAATGTATAATTATGTGTATATGTATTATAATGTATAATGTAAGCTGAAGTCTTACATTATCTGCTAAAACCCACGAGCCTGGCTACAAAAACCTAGATTTTTTTTCTTACCGTTGCACCAATTTAACCAAAATTAATCCATAATATTCATTCTCTTGATGTGGACATTTCCATTTGTTCTCAGGCTCTGGTCCTTGCCATGTCAGATCCTGGTTCAGAACCCACACCTACTAATAGATATTTTTTTGAACTTTCCAATTAATTTAAATTAAAAACTGAAATTTGGGTTTATTTCCTTGGAAGAATCTTTCTCTCCATCTGTCTCTGGTGTGTCAGTGTGTTTAGGGATGCGCAAACACATCACACAGAATGCCCAAATATATTTGGTATAATCAGAGAACTCTATGGAAAGGAAACCAATTTTAACTCTTTATTGACCACTCAGGAAGGGTGATGGCAAAATGAATTTTACTTAAATCTTACTTCGTTTGACAATTGATCTAACACAGAAAACAATAATTCTCTGAAAATCCCAGCATGACTCCACTGTATTGTATTACAATATTAACTAATCTACCAAATTAATAATGTTTTTAGATCCATAGCAACTCATTGTTTTAAACACCCCTGTGCACCCCTTTCAGAAATTTCTGCCATTTCTAAGTAGAAATAAATTAAGATAACCTTTAGTTTGAGGCCTGCAAAGCATTTTCCAAATGGTCATCCATGGATCCACTGGCACAAAATCCACTTTGATCTCCTCTGTTCTAGCACAAAAGGACTGGGCTGCAGGAGGATGAGCACCAAGGGCCTCTCCTTGTCCCAGAAATGGTGTGCAGCTCCATCCCTCCCTGCTCCCTGCCAAAATCCTGGGATACGGCTCTATTATTAGAGGGGCGCTAAGCAAATCTTCATAGAAATGGAAATCAGAAAATAAGCTCTGAGATCTGAGATAAGGATTAGAGCCATAACCCCAAATTCTCTGCGGGATGGGTGATAACCATCAGGTTTACGCCTCAGCCCAGATGTTTCTGCTGTCACTGCATGAGCTCATTAAAAAGAGGCCAAGACCCTGGCCAGTTTTGAGCAGGTGCCTTTCCTGTGTCCCACCTGCCCTGCCTGGGGCCTCTCAGTACAATGCTGGCAAGCCTTAAAAAGCCCTCTGCTGCAAAAACTGACAGTGAACAATGAGCTATTGTTGTGACAGTCTTTGTTAAGAAGCAAAAATCCCAGATCAATGTCATGTACCGGAACCATTTTGCTCATTTTAAAAAGCTGCAGCAGCTTCTGGCTCCTTGTGAAAGTTTGAGTCCTCAAGCATTCAGATGTCCCAGCAGGGGCAAGGTTGGCAGGAGAGGCCTAAACTAGATGAAAAATAGGCAGAGCAGAGGGCAGAGAAGGAAGAATGAAGCTCCTCACTGTCTTAGACTTGAGAAAGGCACAATAGATACTCTGCATCGAAAGAAAAAAAGGCATCCAAGGATTCTTCAATAAGCACTAAAGGTCAGGAGCTCAGCTGCGTGTCTCGTCCATCCAGCAGCACCTCTGGAACTGCAATTTTCCACAGTGACTCAGAGGAAAAGCAGCATCACTTACTCAATTGTCCCCTCACACTGTCAAGCTCTCAGTTTATTTTGGATGTTCTTCCAACTCGAGGCGGCTTTGTTTAATTGGAGGTTGGAGAACGGGCTCGTAGGGCGCAGGCATGAGGAGACAGGGAAATCACAAGGCAAACATTGAGTCATCCAGGGCAACCAGGCAAGTGCTGCTCCCCATGGTGAAAAAGGCCACTGGTGTGGACCAAATGTGGGGAGTGTTGTGATTCCCATGAGGAATCCCCTCTGAGACATGTTTCCAAAAGATGGGAAACATCCAAGGAGGAATATCAGCATAAACACTTCAGTTCTGACCCACGAACACCATTAAGAGGTGTGGCAGGTCTCAGCTACATGAAAGGGAATTCCCAGTGCTGGTGCAACATTATGTTTGCACTGGAAATGCAAATTGGGAATTTGTTGGG
This sequence comes from Tichodroma muraria, assembly GCA_013390105.1. Taxonomy (NCBI): domain Eukaryota; kingdom Metazoa; phylum Chordata; class Aves; order Passeriformes; family Sittidae; genus Tichodroma; species Tichodroma muraria. Next base: position 4,454 of record WAAG01074829.1, read on the forward strand.
AGAAAATTTGCTAGCATGGATGTCCTAGAGATGAGATCATCTGCAGATGATAAGGATCCACATATCTTATCATATCCCATGCTCCACTCTCCTGGATACAAGAAATTGTTCATCTTCCCCAAGTAGCAGAATAAGGCTGGAGCTGGGGACATGTAGACAGTAATGGAAAAAAAATCTAAAAATCTCCAGCACTGAGGTTCCAAGTAGCTCTGTTGCTGCTGGATCACAATCCAGCTAAGTGGGAGCAGTTATGGAAAGAGTACTCATTCCCATCACTGGAAGTGCCCTAGGCCAGGTTGGATGGGGCTTGCAGCAGCCTGGGATAGTGGAAGGTGTCTCTGCCATGGCAGGGGGTAGGAACTGAGTGTTTTTAAGGTCTCCTCCAACCCAAAAAATTCCATAATTTTGTGGTTCTGAGCTGTGCCTTTGGTGAGGTTGGAAGGTGGCTCAAAGCAGCAGACACTGGCCTGGTATGAGGAGTCAAAGATAGCAAAGGCCTCCTTTTTCCCTGGCCTTGAGAAACCTAGAACTGGACATGGGGTGTTTATCCCCAAAGGACATTGCACCCTTGTGTGCACCAGCCCTGCCACGGCTGATCCTGACTTGGGGAGCGCCACGGAGCAGCAGAGACACAGCCAGTCACAGCAGAAATTCAAAGGAGGCTCCAGCAACAAGTAACTCTCCATACTCCAGGAATAGTATCCATATGAATATCCACCTGTCTTAAAAAGACCTCTGAATCCACCAACCACAGATCTCCTCTGGCGTTTCCAGAGAGCTCCTTAGTTACACAAACAGCATTTATCAGTCCACTGGGTGTTTTCTAAACCCAAGCCCTCCTATTTGTTATTCTTGGTTGTTTTTCTTTTCCCTTTATCTACCCGAGCAGCGTTACCTCCAGGTCTGTTTTTCTTGCCTACAATTTTTGATCCACTTATAACTTTTAAAATAATATCTTTCATCATAAACTCAAAGGCAGAGTTTTCAAATAGTTTCCAAATTATAGTCCCGAGAGTTAGGGGACACATTTCCTGGCACTCTCATCACTGGCAAAATACAGTAAAACTAAAATTGTGAAAATTGTGAAGAGGTGTCTGCATTCATCACAAAATTCTAATTAGTTATATATACCTATATATTTAGCTCTGGTTATTATATAGATATCTATAGATAGATAGATGGATAGACAGATAGATATAAAAATATAAAACAACCTGAGCTAAAGAAATTTTCTGAGCATGTTTTTAAAAGTTTGATAAAAGTTCTCCAGATAAACATTGTTTAACAGCAAATATTGTGTTTCTCTACAGCACAGAAGTCTCTCACCCCTCTTTCCTGCTTGAGCTCTTTGTTGGTCATTAACTGTGCTGAATAGTTTGTTCCATTATCCAAACTCCAGATCTGTCCTCACCAGACAATAGCCAGCTCTGCTGGCAGATGAGCGCATTTTGGATCTGGTATTCTCTATTCTTACAGCTTTACCTAATGGAAATTTGTAACGAGTAGTAATCCAATACCCAAAAAAGATACAAGATGACGTAAGGAAAAATATTTAAATTTTTAGAAGAGCAAACACACTGCAAACACACTCCTCTTCCAGCTTCTCCAATTCTCAAAGTTTTTACTTTGGAACCCACGCCACTACTAAAATATATTGGAAGTTAAGTGTCTTAAAAGGATTCAGTAATCTAAATACCTCTCTGAGTGTTGTCCAAAATGTCTTACTCGGGACCAGCCAAAGTAACTAAAAATATGTCTGTTGACTTAAGCAAAGTTTGGATCAAAATCCTAACGTGTGACTGGTTTGCTTGTCTTAGTGTAAACCAGACCTTAGTACTGAACACGTTAAAGGAACATCCTGCATTTTCATCCTCCCTTCTTTCTCCTCAGCCTTGTACTGCCCATGGCTGGGTTTTGTCCTTCATTTGATTGTGTTTCCTTTCTTCCCTTTGTGCAATGAGAAAGACACAGATTTATCCCACTTAATTTTTCACTTAGCAGATGCTTCCAAGCCTGGAGCCTCAGCATGGCAAAGAGGAGCTGGGTGTCTCTGGAAACAGTTCAACAGATCTAAAGTTTGAAGTGACTCTCTTTTTCTCTCATTCTCTGTGGATTAAAAAAGAGCCAATGGAAATGGATTCTCAGCTTGGTCCCTCAGTGCAAGACCTGCAGCCAGGCAGGAGAAATCCAAGTTCAGGCATGCAGCCCCACCCAGTATCCATTGGGAACACTGGATGGCAACTCACTCCAGTACACTTTCCCCCACTGCATTTTTCCTATAAAAAACACCTCTCCAAGAGCATGGCAGAGTCAGAACAGAGGACAAAGCCACACACATCCAGACCCTCTTCCCAACCTTGTCAAACAAGCAGCACTGTCTTTATTCCTTTTCCGAGCAGAGAATCCACACCTCGTTATCCAGAAGAAGGGACGGAAGACAGAGCAGCTGTCAGGGATGCCAGCTCTGAGCCTCCCCTCCTTGCCCTCAGGTTAAAATCCATAACAGTAAAAGCAGCTCTGTGGGTCCTCCTTGTCAGCTCTTTGCTGGAGCAGGCTCCTCGGTGGTTTCAGGATGGGCCCCGTTCAGATCGGCTCTGCACGGGCACAGCCCCTCTGCTGCTGCTCCCCCATGCCTTGGGCTCAGACCCAGTTCCCTCTCAGCCCTCCCCTCCCCACACACTCCAGGCTTGTCACTGGGAAAGGAATGGATTTCCTTTCCTTTCCTTTCCTCTCTAGTTCTTTCTTGAAATGGAGAAGAACAGCTGCTGCCCTCACTATCCCCAGGGGGGTCTCCCCACTGCTCCTCCAGCCAGAGCACTTACAAATGGATGTGAAAGAAAAAAAGAAACAAAATTCTGAATATTTTCCAATGACAAACATTGAGACCAGAGCTTTTAGAAACTATATTCTCTCTTATTCCATTGCACAGAAATTGCTGATGGATTCGTAAAATTTATAGGATGAAGACCTAACTCTGCCTGGTTTTGCCTTTGTAGCTTGAGGAGTTACTGACTGAGGGGCAAGAATTGTTTCACCCCCCCTTTCACAAATGGCGCGGTTTAGAGCTTTGGTTAGAGGAAGGAACCAGTCATCAGGATTTTATGGAAGCAAAAGGGAAAAACCAAGCTTAAGTGCTACCAAAACCAGACCTCCCGTGTTTAATGGCAGCTGGACCTCTCGAGGAAACCGCTTGGGCGGACACCCTGTCCCATGTGGTTGAGCTGTTCCCTCTGTCAGTGGTTTCAGAGGAAAAGATCACGTACCACACTTGCAGCCAGAGCCTTCTGGAGTCAATAAAATTATTTGCTCTTCTTCCCCAAAATGTTTTGAGTTAACCCATCAAAATTTCCAAAGTGCTGGCAGGATGGAATAGCTGCAGGCACCAGGAGAGAGGGAGGTGAGCAGCCAACTCACAGAGGGTGGATGATACTGAGATGCCCAGGAATCACCTTAGTATGAGATTTTATTCTGTTTTGAGAACTTGACTCATGTTCTGAATTAGCTGTAATGTCAAATTACAGTATCCAAAACCATATTGCTATCTTGCCTAAGTTATTTCAGAAGAGATGTTGCATTTGCAGCTTTATGTCCCAAATATCCTTGTGACTTCAAATGGGCAGAAGATTTTAAATTAGCTCAATTTACAAACTGCAGTCAGGAATATTCTGCAAGAAAGGGGCCAAGGAAAATATGTGAAATACTTGTTCTTAAGAGATCAGGCCAAATAAGTGACCAGAAGGAATTTCCATTTATAGCACTGTGTGTCCTGCAGTGGCTGTAGCACTGCCTCTGACAGTGGGAAGATTTCAAGTTTAAAAGTGCATTTATCCTTTTTTTTTTCTCCTATTGTGCTGCAACAACAACAGCAAAATGACATTTTAAGGAGGAGGAGTTGTGGCCGGGCAGTTTTTAGGCAGCCTGATGTGAGCGTCTGGCTGGGAGAGAGCAGGAACCTGCACCCCAGTTACCTGTAGCTGCCTCACCTTTTCCTCCAGTTTACATGTGAGAATTCAGGATTTGTCCAATTTTTGCCCAGAAACGCACAGAAAGGGCAGGTGGGATTCTGCCAGGTAGGATTTGAGCACTCTGCCTCATGCAACAGGTACTGCTCACACCTTTGGGGGTGGGATTTCTCTCGCTGCACACCTCTCCCTGCTCCCATGGGTTTTCATTGCAGCCATCACCAGGATACACAAACCATTAATTAAGTACTGAAAATGAACCACACCCACAGAAGCCAAAACAACACTGGTATATGCACATTAATCAGCATGTCACCTTAGAGACCCTCAGAGCCATGACAGGTCATAGAACTGCCAGTGATTTCAGTGTTAAATGGGCATCACAAGCCACCTTTCAGCAACTCGGACGTACGAAACTGAACATAAGCAAAACTGATCATGACCAGAATGTCCTAAAGCTCCAAAATGAGGGTGGGGAGGAAGGACCGTCCCTGTGACATCCTGGTTATCAGTCAGGACTGGATTCTCTGCTACAATAAACAGTCAGGCTGTCCAAGGTCGCCAGCACCAACAGAACCCCCACATCCTTAGTAGATTACAGGTGCTACACTTCTACTCAAAACAAAACAAAACAAAACAAAACAAAACAAAACAAAACAGAAAAAAAAGAAAAGAAAGGATTTTCTACTTACAGTATTAAGCCCCAGGGAGTTTCCTGGGAGAGAGGAGGTGACTCCCGAGAGAATAGCTGTGGCCACCACTGCCCCCAGGCACTGGGCGAGGATGTACATGAGCGCCTTGAAGATGCTGATCTGGCAGCTGAGCAGCAGCCCCAGGGTGACAGCCGGGTTCAGGTGCGCCCCGCTGATGTGGCCCACGCTCTGCGCCATGGTAGCGATGGATAACCCAAAAGCCAGAGAGACCTTCACGTTGTCCTGAGACCTCGTTGATGTTTTGTTGGCCACCACGGGGAAGTTGAAGCCCAGAGCCGAGCCGATGCTGATAAAAATAAAAAGGCTCATGGCCAGGAACTCAGCTACCACTGCCCTCCAGAACATTTTCTTTCTGAATTCACTAGCCATCTTTCCTCTTTCTCTCTCTTTCTCTCCCCTCCTCACTTTCCCTTCTTTCCCTTCTCCCTGTCTCCTTTCCTTTGCCTGATATTTTTCCTTTGAGGTCTGAAGAGAAATCTGGAGGAAAAATACAGTCCTTGGATTATTTATAGGGCTTTGGGTGGTCTGTAGGAGGGAAGGGGTGTTGCACAAAAGGAGGAAAGAACATCTACATAGATGCTGACTGCTAGATTGATGTAAGACACTGTTTGCCTGCCAAAGTTTTTTCTTCCTTTTTTTTTTTTTTTTTTTTTCCTCTTTTCCCCTCCCTTAACAGTGTTCGATCTCTGCCGCCGTTTTTAAGAGGCTTTTTAAAATTCTTGGAAAAATCTTTAGGAGAGCCTCAGGAATTTCAGCCTCACTTCTTTAACTCCTGTGTCATCTTTCAGCGCATGGATTGGAATGAAAGCTTTGATGGGATTTCTGTCTGGAGCTGAAACAGAAAGCAAAGTTATCAGTGCAGGCTGGTAAGTTATTCACGATCAGCTTCAGCGGCAGCAGATAACAGCTGAAAGTAGTAAATAAGAATGACAGCTAAATCCACACTCCAGAGGCTTCAGTAGCTCTGTTTTTTTGGGGAAAAAAAAAAAAAAAGGTAGAAATGTCCTTTCTGCTGGCTCTGTGGACTCGGAGCTGTTTTGGATGCCAAGTCTGGCGGCCGTACGGACATGCTTGGATTTACACAGCTCACAGCTCACACGAGCTGGTGCTCAGTTTTACTGCTGAGGGATCAGTTTTAATCTCTGTGTAAATCTGCCATAACACTGGTAAGCTGGAAGCTTTAAATGCATGTAATTTGGATGCTGAGGATGATGATTTTTTTTAATTTATTTTTTTCAAATTTATGTCATTTCTTCACTTTTCTTCCAAGCACGGAGGCGTCTCAGGGTTTCCCCAGCCTTCCCCTTCTGACTGGCAGGAAAAAAGCCAATTTGGGGGTTTTCTAGCCCACGTCCTGCAGTGAAAGCCCATCTCTCACCGCCCTGCTGAAGGTCAGCTCAGCTGTCCTGGCTGTCGCCAGGGAGACTCTGGCGGCGCTGAGCCACAGGACTGGCCAGGCAGAGGGACAGAGGGGAGAGCAAGGGAGAAGGGAAATTACACGCTTGGTTTTGCAGACAAAACGAATCTCCCGGCAGTGCCAGAGCCTCTCGGAGCAAAAGGTCTCCGTGCCTGGTTTTCCCTCCGCGGGGCTCGGACACTCGGCTCAGATTAACCCCTGCGCTCTCAGATCCCTGCCTGCTCCAGCAGCTGCTCCAGCTGTAAATCCCGGGGTTTGCTCTGACTTCAAACCAAGGAAAATCTGTTCCAGAGGCAGCAAGTAAATCCTCAGGCACAACTCTTGAGGGATGGGTGTTTAAAAGCAGCCTGTTTCTCTGCCTCCTCTTTTTTCTCTTCTTTCTTTAATGCACTGGTAACGTCTTCTGAATTGTACTTAAATTAATTCAAGGTTTTTTCATTTGGACAATATGCCAGTAAGAAGGAAAAAATTGAATGCACACCTGGATAGTATTAGACAGCCAATAAGGGGGGGGTGGGGGGGTGTTAAAATATATTTGGTTTTCAAAAGATGATTCATTGACAGAACTGAAAACAGTTTAAATAAAAGCACAGATGTCTGCAGCTTGACATACCCAAGTTCTTATTTTTTCTAGGCATCAGATGTTATTGATTTTTCACATAGCCAGTTTTATTTCCTTTTTGCTTTATGATACACTTACACAATAGGACTGTACCAGTGAAAAAGGAAAAAGTAAAGAAACAGGAACAAATTAATTACTGGGTTTACCCTTCTAATTACAGTGGGACTTCAAGGAGGAACTATGTGACAGAAAAATCAAAAATCAAATTTAGCCAAATAGTGGAGCATAGTGGAGTTTTAATATAAGACACAGTTGATTCTTGTACGCTGTCCAGTGGAACTTTTAATTTGCTGCAAGCGCTGTCTGAGACAAAGATCTTCAGTGATCATCTTCCCTGGTCCTTCCGAGAGGATGCCCGAGAGCCAGGCAGGGCATTTATCACACACCTCAGGGAACTGAGAGAGCAGAGCTCTGTGAAGAGTTTGCAAGAGTTTCCATGTGTCCCAAATTGGCCTCTGTGGGATGGAGCTGCCCAGATAGTCACCCGTGTCCACAGGAAACTCCCTCTTTACTCACCTCTTCCTACAATTAGGAGCTGGATGACCAAGCCACCTCTGTATCAGTACTGATAAGGTGAGGAAGAACCCCTCCAAGGAAAACTTTCAGAAGGTGGGAAAACAGACTGGGTAAGAATTTTAAAATGCTCCCCTGATTTCTGCAGTGTCCCTGACTGGTCTGTGCCAGAGACAGGACACCAGGAAAGCCAGACCTTTGTGTGAACAAAACAAACATTAAATGTAGACCTCTACCTCAAGAATAGCAGGTCGGGCACCACCTTGGTGTTGAACCCATTGGTCACCTCACACTTGCATTTTCATCCTGGGACTCTCCATTTGTCTTTTCATAAATGTTACCAACCTCTCTTTTCATATTTTGGAACTTGGTGCCACAGTAACTCAACAAAACAGTCATTCAGACAGAAAAGAAAAAAAAAATCTGAAATAAATTAAAGACAACAACAGGGAATACACACAAATAAAAGAGAAGAGACAGACATTTCTTGTGCATAGAAAAACCACTAAGTGAGGAAACAGAAGGGGATGGTAACAAAATAACAAGTATTCTGCACAAATAGATGGAGTTGTGGAAAAATTAAATTACACAACGGTGTGAGTGTAATAAGGAAAAAAGGAGGAGAAAATGTGAGTAGCAAAAGCACGCATCAGTTGGACTTGTTCAGAAATGTCCACAAATCTAACTGGTGTCCAGCTCACTATGTCACATTTCCAAAAACCAAGCTGTATCCCATGTTACTCAGGCTGATGGCAAAGACCCCAGTGCTTGTAAACAAAGTACACTCAGACCCCAAAAACACCAGAAGCCCAAAAGAAGGGCAAAATCTAATATTGTGCATATCAGATAAGCTGGAGTTTGTGCAGATGGCTTCTCTGGGCATGGTTTTAGTTTATGCACCACACTTGAAGGTGGGTTTTGGATTTTTCTAGAAATAGAGATGATTGCCAAACTTACGTCATTGTTTAGGACAGGCAATTAAGAACAGATCCATTGGGAACAAGAAGGAAAAAGGAGCTTTTTAGCTGAGGGGTGTTTCTTCACAGATGATTTAGACCAGAGTATTTTCAACCTCTCTTTGATTTAGTTACACTAGAGACCTCTGAGTGAAAAATCAAGCTCACAGGAATGGGTTTTTCATTGCCAAGATCTCAGGATTGACTCCTTTTTTATGTGAAACAAATCTGATTTTGGAGGGCTGTAGCACAAATGTCCCTTAACATTTCATTGAGAAAATAAATGTACTTGTTGAAGTGGTAGGCTTTTTTCTGTGATCCCACATGTCAGATTGCTCAGGATCTCTGCTTTTTGAACAAGCAACAAATGTCAGTGACTTCAAATTTGGTCTTGGTTAACATGAAATCGCTGGGAATTTCCCTCCTAGGTGAAAGAACAGTCAAAGTCTAAGGGCAGAAGGAATGAATGTGAGTCCAGCAGTCAAATGATTGAAAGAACCTGGGCAAGCTCCGTAAAATACAATTACTCCTCTCTTGAGAAGAATTAGTTATGCTGTGACCCTGCCAGATGAGTCTTTTAGCAGGCAAGCAGCAGTTCTAGGAAAACTTTTTAACCTCTAATTTCAGAGACAACAGAAATTCCCACTTCTGCCCATGGACTTTCACCCCTCAGAGCCGTCACCACTCTCACCACCGTGGAGGACAGCAAAGCCATGGAGCAGGGAAGAGCCAGGGGATCCATGTATCCTGCCTGAAACATCTCAGAAATGGGGAGGAGTTGAGCACTGATGGGTAGAATGAGAACATACAGAAAGTTGTTCACAGGTGGAGTCTCCTGTAAGAATAACACTTACGAACTTCAACAGATTTGCACCAACACTCAGGAGCTGCTTCCTGGGCTCAAATCACTTTCTGGATAGAAGCAGAACCCCTCCATGCTGCTGATGTGAAAAGCACAGGGTGGAAAATGAGTCAAGGTAAAGATGCTTGGAAACTTCTCTGCGGGAGCTGCTTGATCACAACCAGCACCTGTCAGTGTGAGCAAACTGGGAGGGGCTTTAGACTGAATCCCTGACTCAACGCTCCTAAATCCAGGAGAGATGGAATATTTCACACGCTTCCCCCCCTCCGGGGGATTTGCTACCAGCCAGTCTCAGCACCCATGTGTGCTCCATATGCCAGCTGATGAAAATTCCCTCCTGAGCTGCTCAGCTGCATTTTTTCTCTGTGTGACAAGCCAATTTGGTTTTGATTTAGTCTCAGCCCTGGCTATCAGGGTGATGCCTTAAGTCTCAGCTTTCGTATTTTTCAGATTCTGTACTGCATTGGGCTGTGACTCTGAACTTCGTATAAAGTGTTAGCAAGTTCTCCTCACAGTTTAGTCAGACAGAGCAATCCTTTTCCAGCCTGAGAACCAAGGACAGTGCTGCAACTTCAGGCCCAAAAAATGCAAACAATGGCAAATTGAGGCCAACCTGGGAGGATGGGACTTCATAACCTGAAGCTGTAATTGGACAATTAACCCCAATATGTAAATAGACCAAAACTTATAAGAGTGTGAAAACTCATGACCAGTCCATCTTGGGTCCCTCTTGGGTGCAGCCTCAGCCAGGCTCTTGTACTGCCCGAGGTGCACCCCTTGAAGGCCTTTTTTAATAAATACCTGCTTTATTCCTTTAACACTGTCTAGCCTCTGTTGGCAACCTCTCAAGGCATCAAGTGTTGTCAGAGACGTGAGGGGGGAAGGAGGGATTGCAGAGGTGCCACTTGCAGGGGGCAGCCTGGAGTGGGGGAAGCTTCTTCTCTGGGGAGGCTTGGCCTGGCAACACCTCACATGGGGCAGTCAGTAGCAGACACTGTGGAGGGGATCCTCTAACCAGGTCATGAAGAGGTCTCTATCAATGGGCAGTAAAGAAAGGTTGGACTGGGCCAATGGTCTCTGCTGTCACTGGAGCTCGCTGCTGCTCCAGTTTGCCCTGAGCTCCCTCCTTTGCCCTGGTCCCAGCCTGCCTTCTGGCTCTCCTGCCCTCGCTGACTCCTGCCTGCCCTCACGCCTGTCCTGCCTGCCTGTGTCCCTGACCAACGCCCTCCACTTGGCTCCCACGTTCTTTTCTGGGCTGCCTGACTCCAGCCCTGCTGCCCCGACCCAGCCCATCGCTGCCATCCTTGCTGCCACCCTGTCCAGGGTGCTGGACCTCCTGTCCGAGCCCACTGACCGCGTGTGCGGAGCCGTCGCCGAGGGAGCCGCTCCCGTGAAGCCACGCAGGGCACTTGGACACTGACAGCTGTGTGATAACATCCTCCTTTCCTCTCTGTCTTCTCTCCCTCTCCTCTCCCCCATTCCTTTTCCATTCCCTTTCCTTCTTTTCTGTCTCTTCTAGCCCTCTTTTGTTTGGGCCATTCCTTTGCCCTCTAGTTTCTGTTACCAATAAGCAGTTCTCAGAAACAGCCATGGCTGAATTTCATTCCTCCTTTGGCTCAATTTCACTCCCAACCATCCGTTTTCAAGAGAACTCTCTCTGCACTTCCCCGCAGACACTGAAATCCCTTTGTGAAGCTGGACCTGGATTCTCACAAGCTCCTCTAGGGGGGATCAGCAGTTACTTATCAACCACATGAGTCACCTGCTCTTTTGGGAGGGAAGATGGGCTCTCACCCTCTAACAAGCAAAATTCAAAGGCATAAAGTTCTCATGATGAATTTTCATTTAGGTACTTCATGATTCAGTGAAACCAAAGTAGGTTCTGAAGACTGATCAAGTTTTTCCATTTTTTATACACAAAAAGTGTCTGTACATTCCTCCATGTTCACCTAGATAACATTATCGTCTTTCGATGGATTTTTTTTAAATTTTTCACTACATGTGCATATATTGAGCCTCCTTGCTACATTTCCCTGTTTCTGGCCCTCATTTCCCCTTTTATTTTTTTTCCTCCAGACCATAATAAAACAGTAGCAGAGAAAAGCTTATCAGTGAATACAAAATGGACAAAATCTGTGTTTGTACAATTAAATGAAAAGAAATTCAATATCAGCAGAGGCTGACACTGACATCACTGACCAATTTAGCTTAGATTGACAGAAAAGATGATTTAAGATTTCTCTTGAAGCAGATTTTGAAGGCATCTGAGAAAAAAACACTCATTAAAGTCCTTAGAGAGTTTACTTCCAATTTCATATTGTTCTCTCCTCTGAGAGCGGAAGACCCCATCGGACTTCCCGGAAGTATTATAATACAGTGAAAAATTCATCAGCACAGCAGAGTTTTTCATCACAAAAGCAACAAAGCCACATGGGTGGCATTTGTCCCCAGTTGTAGGTACCCACCATGAAAATGGCTGCTCTGATGTCCTTTGCCTGCCACTCAAGGAATGTTCATTGTGAGCATTTTCAGAGCACGATCGCAGCTCTTGATTTTAGACATTTACTCTGCACTGCCTCCATTTAACCAACTTTTTAGGCTGCCTGTGTTGTCCTGCTCCAGAGTCAGTTCTTACCTTTCTTTGGAAATCTCAATTCTCTGGCCATGAGAGCAGAGCTGCCAAACAGTGACAGGACTGTTATTACCCTTTTTTTGGACATGAAATAATAAAGAGGACTATCTTCCAACCCAGACACAAAAGGGAATTTCCCAGACAGCTGCTAAGACAGCCTGCATCAGGAAGCAGAGATTTTTTTTCCTTTTGATTCCCTTGTGCCACCAAGTTAGACAGCAGCATCTCTCCAGAGGATGCAGGACTGTGGACCATGAAATCTTCACCACTGCCTCTTCTCTGACACACAGCATGGAGTGCCAGGGAAAAGGAACAGAAAAGTTGTGTCTCATCGGGAACATCTTTTGTCAGAAGGCAAAATTCAGACAAATTCTTCCAAACTGGGCATTTTTTCTCTGCAAACTTATGCTGGAGAGAGAAGCCACACACTCTGCTGATAGCAGCAGCAAACTTCCAGCAGCATAAATATATTAATAAATGCCCTTCTCATATCAGTAATAGATACTAACCAAACAAACATCAATGCACTCTGAGGGAAAGCCATTTTTGTGAGAAAGGGGGTATGAACCCTTACCATAAAATAGAAGAAAATCTTATGTCTTTCTCCAAACAAACCTTCCCAAATACTTTTTACTTAAACCCAGCTCTGTTGTGAAATATTTTGTTCCTCAATCTTGGAAAATGCCACCAACATTGAGAGTTAAACTCCAAATATTATTCATTTTTTAAGTGCACATATTTAGCAACAATTGTCCTTTTGAATTTCCTCTGCCCAGTGCATCACTGGGATGTTGACCAATTTTTATTTCTTTTTCCTTTATTTTGCCCTGCACATTGTGTTACATAAAATAATAAGTCTGCCAGGAACACGGGGCATGACACACCAGTGACTGTGCTAATGAAAGCCTTGGTAGCTCATCACAAACACAGGAGGTGAATAAACCATTGTTATTGCTATAGGAATATTTTCAGTGTGGATCAGACTTTGCCTGTTTTTTTAAAGCACAGCCCAAGCTGCTGCTGCCCTAAGATGCAAAGCTCCATGAGAGCAATGCTGACAATTTGGTTGTTTCCAGGGAGTTTTTTTATGTGATTTCCATGAGTTTTGTCACCAGATTTGATCACTGTGTGTGCTCTGTGCTCTGTTTCCCCCTGGCTCTGCTGCTCAGGCTCACAGCTTGTCTTTGGCACAGTCCGAGGTGCTGATTCAACATCAGAGACTTCTTCAGAATAATGAATTTCTTTTAACTGCCAAGTGTTATAGGGCACTGGATGTTGAAATGATAGGGAAAATAAAAGGGAGACCTCAAGGTGAAACTTGTGACCTATTTCCCAAGCAGAAAAAAGCCTGGAGGTGAACTTTGTCAGGTTTATCACACAGCCACAGCCTGGGAAGTGTCAGCTGGAGTTGTCAAATCTGTGAGATCACAGTGCAGCAGCAAAAGAATTCAGCATTTGATACAGGCTGCAGAAATGAGGCAATCAAACAAAGTCACCGTAGGCAGAGCACTTTTATCTATTACAGAAAATTGTGCCAGAAACCCGTAGTAAATGGATCATCCTTGGAAGTTCCTGAGTCTTCCCTGCCTTTCCAGTTACACTTAATCCCCCTGACAGCAGCTCCTCTGGGCTGTCTCAAAGACCTTCCTCCAGGATGGGGATTCCTGTACTCTTTAGATGTTTGATTCCAGTGCTTACATCCAAATTTTTCAAATCTCCCTTGTAATAAAACCTAAACAACATGGATATTGGAAAAGATTTATTCCTTTCCTCTCAAAAATTTGGAAGATCTTTAAAGGTTATCCATCTCATTTTTTTATAGACCAATCAACTCCTTTTCTTGAAAACTTTCCTCTTTTGGTTCTCTTGACTTCTGTTAATATAGTTCTTTATCTGATGTTTTATGATTATAATACAGAGAATTTTCTCTATAGAGAACCTCCTTTGTACTTCAGACCAGTTTTACATCCTCGAGGTTCATCTAAATTCTAACCTTGTGTCTCCAGAGTATGGCTGTCCCTTTCAACTCAATAATGCACGTGACTTTTACTCCTGCTCACTGCTCCATCACTCCAGGAATAAACCAATGGGAAATACCACACCAGGACAAGATCCCAGCAAACCTCTACCTCCATCACATCCTCAGTTTTGATCATGAGCCATTGATAGTTATCTCTTAGCTGTATTTTTCAAGCTTACTGCAAATTCATAATTCTGGTTGGTTTTGTCCTCCTTTGCTTACAGGAGCAGAAAACTCAAAGCTTGACTAAGACCAAAGAGTAACTAAAAAAGAGTAAGTCCTTAGAAATAGCAGCATTTATCCCATCTAACTTAAGACAGTTGCTATTCTGTTAGTTTTACTTGTTTCCATTGCAGTCAGTGGAAAGAAATAGGCACTTTTGGCACATGACTCTGTTTATAAATCCACTTTGGATGCTCAACACCACAGACACCATCGACCACATTGACCAGATCTTTACCTCAAAATAAACTCTGACACACAAAACTACAATGCTTGTTTGTGACACAAATTATTAGCAAGGCCTACCCCATTTCTTCAGGGACAAGTGGGGAATGGATTAATTATTCCTTCAGTTACAACTGGGAATGGATTAATTATTCCTTGTAGAAGTAATTCTAAATAAATTATAAATCCACACAAATGATGTCTACATTTATAGGAACCACCATTTTCCCTCCTTGCAGAACAGCAACAATGTGCAGCACATTGGAGTATATATAGAAAGTTTATCAAAAAACCAGAGATGCACAGCTAA
>WAAG01074844.1:0-22566 GCA_013390105.1 Tichodroma muraria
GCAATTTTAAGTACTTGTGAGAGCCAAACAATCTCTAAATCCTTAATTACAGTGATCATGTAAGCTTTGGTTTATTGGTCATTTTTTTAACGGTAGAACATACTTAGTGATGCAGCTGCAACCACACCACCATAGGGAAAAAAAAATAAAAACAGGATAATATTTTAAAACCTGATCCAGAGCCTCTGGAAATTATTAGAAAGCATTCCACTGACTTCAGCACACTTTCCTATCAGAAAATGTTGCCCATAACATAATTTATAGCTAAATTAGAAAGCTCTAAATCACAGTCTTGTAATACAGATTTCAAAAGATATTTTATTTCGGCTAAAAATACACTGTTACAAACCTATTGATCTGTTCACCTTTCTGATCAAGAGGGATCAATGAGAGAAAAACATAGCAAAGGATGCTCTATCAGTGAAAGGGAGACCCAGAGCTCCCACATGGAGGCCCACATGTACTAATCCTGTTTGTCTCGGTTGCAAAAGAATTCTTCAAAGCACCCTAAGGATTTATCAAGAACTTTTCAGCCTTCAACTGGATTTAGCAAGGGAAGCAGTTCCAAAGCATGTAGATTAGTACAGCACAATCAGGCTTGTGTAAATGGCAGGACAAGGCTCAGCTTGATGTTTCAGGCTGCGACACTTTACACGTTTCTGGAGACAAAGGTGCCATTCCACTTGCAAACCAAAGATGACACTTGGGTGAATTGCTTAGGAGTGTTTGCCCTGTTGCATATTGTCAGATGACTCCTGCTGCACTTGTGTTCCTCACAGTGGTGTTAACAGGATTGGCAACGCTCACCAGGCTCTTCACACCTTGCATAATGGCTTGTTGAACAGTCAGCTTTTAAAAGTTTGTAAAGAAAACCTGCATGTATACAGCTTTGGGGTATATTTATCATAAATATAGATTGGTAAACTCTGTTACCAGTAAGGGCAACTGAGTTTCCTGGAGCCTTCAGTGGGGCTAGGATTTCGCAGTGGGATCTGTGAGTGCCAGAGGTTTTCTCTTAGCAGGAGAAGCTGAAAGAAGCTCCTAAAGCCCAGTTAACCAATGCTATAATTTGTGGTCTCTAATAAATCTTGTGTTCTCATGCCTTGGGTAGAGTAACTGAAATCACAGGAGGACGGAATAATATGAAATTTTGGACTTTTTTTGCTTTAAACTTCCAAATTTGGAAAACAAAGAGTGTCATAATTATTCAAAGAGGGTGGGGGAGAAGCACTGACAAAAAAAGTTGACTATTTTCTTCAGTTTGATTATTTTTTCCTACGTTTTCCCGCATTCATGAAAAGAAGTTCAACCAGCTCTGCATGTTACCTGACATAAGAATATTAAAATCCTGCAGCTAATTGAGCCAAGTGGACCTTGACCTATGCCAGTGGCATCTTGCCTTCAGTGAATACAATCTCAAAGAACACCATAGGAGATGCACTGAGACCCTCAATAATACAGGAAGAACATTAATATCTATTTCAATAAATATTTCTTTAAGGAAGCAAGGAATCCTGTGGTTTCAGTGGGACAGTGAGGTGTGACACTGCTGAGTATTCCCAATATTATTTACCACATACATGGCACTGGAGCCAAACTGTCCATGAGTCTGTGGGCCTGAGTGCAGCCCTGTTGTTCAGCACATACAAGAGGGATAAAATGGTTCATCCCTCACCGTGTGTGGTGTTTACATCTATCCAGTCACCTTAGCATTTATGCTTCTAAACATTAACAGGTTGCTAATGTGAATACTATGTATTTTGTCTTGGCTTTTCTGCAGCTCTTGAAGTTCAAAATTCATCTCTCATCTGAAAGAAACATCACAGTGAAAATACTGTCATTTGAAAGATGGAAATGATCCTGCTCCAGTATTATAACACAGTGTAGCTTAACTACAATAGTTCACTGATTAGCAATCAGTTTCTTTCTTTACAGGACATTTTTATGAGTCTATAAGCACACTTGACCTGTGGTTTAAGCTGATAGTTTTCAGGAGCAATGATGTGGAAGAAGCCAAGTTACCAAAGGTGGGGAGGTTTCTGGAGTCATAAGGAATCCTTCACCTGTTTCAACAGTAAAGACTGATAAAATTTCCAGTTATGTAGAAAGAACTGGTCTTTGTGGGTAACTCCATTTTCAGGAAGGCAGTTAGCTGAAACACATGCTGAAATATTAAATTATTTCTACGTTTGGATACCTTATAAATGAAGTAGTTTGGGATTATGAAGTCAGGCTGACAGAAATACCAGTATGAGTGAAGCTTTTTTCTTCAGTTATACGTCTGCAATCAGCTCGATGCCAGAAGAAGTGCAGGAGTACAATGTGAATTTTCATAGTCACACAAATCTTAGAGTGTTTGAACAAAAGCAGTCATTGGTACCTTACCAATACCTGCTTGTACTTGCTCACAGTGTTACTGTGAGCCTTTGAAGAACTGAGCTGACTGGCCTGTCTTAGTTGGAGATTCACACTTGCAACCACATTAGAAATAAATAAGATAAAAAATATGCCATCAACTTATTTTAAAACGACCGGGTGAGTTTTATATATCATTCTGAGCGGGAGGCATGAGAGAATATCACTTTTGCCAGCAATTTCGAATAAAGGCTCTAGTTTTAGGCAATGTTATAAACTTACAGTGAACTAGGACAATGTAATAATATGGCATGTCAAATTTATTTCTAGCTGTAGGCAAAGAAAAACAAAGAAACAAGGATAGTTTCAATGTGGTATTACAGCACAATAAAAATTTGCTCATTAGGTTTCATAAAATCCATTACAAAGTTTAATGCATGTGTTTACATCACTAACACAGACTGAAGCCTGTGCCATGAGGCTTTCAGCTGGAAATTGCTTCACTTCACAAATTTTCATCTAAAGCCCTTTAAACAATTATGTCAAAATAAAGGCACTAAATATAAGCACTCACAATGTTTTCCCAGCTTCCTCTGCATATCCTTATTATTGGTAGGATGGTTTGTAAAACATCAAACTCAGATTGTCACACAGTGATTAAGGCTGGGATTTTCAGCAGGAGCTAAGGGAGTTAGGCACTCAGCTCCTGGTGAATTTCAATGAGTCAGGAGCATACACTTCCCTTAGGCTCCTTTGAAAATCTCAGCATAAATATTAACAACTAACTTTTAACAAGCATTTGGTCATTGATTTCAATTATCTCAAATATGCCAATGGCTACGTCCTTTTCCTCACAAACATCTTCTTCCATGTCCGTTTTTGGGGATGCTCTCATATGCTCAGTATCACGAAAAGGATCTTAAAAGTTTCTCCTGCTATGGAGGCCCAGCAGAGTTTACATGTGACAGTTATTGCTGAGATCTTTTATGCCACCTTTTGCATCTATTTGAGATGCTACGTACTAAGAGCAACCTCTGATCACATCTTGTAGTCTGGTTGATATTACTCAGAGGAAAAAAACAAAAGGAAAGAAAACTCAGAAGAACAAGAAAGTATAGATATTCTACTCACTCCATAAAGACATATATCTTGCAAAAAGTCAAATGCTGACACTTGACAAAAGTATTTAAATAAGCTCCAGTCTCACTCTAAGTATACACAAGAAACACATTTTTTATACCTTTCATTTTTAATTCCAACATTACTGCTAAGCCTTGACATGCTGGAATGTGTGTAACTTCACACAACACTTGATGCAGAGAATTATGGATTTTTATTAGAAGCCACCACAGGGGCTGTGCCTAGGAAGGACCTGACAAGGTACTCTGCACAAGTGTGCAGTGCTACATCCAGGTTGTCATGCAGTTATGAAAAGACAAATATAATAAAAATTAAACCTTCATGGATGTTATGCAAACCCAAATTACGCGCCCACTCTGCCTTTTGGGAGAGCAGGAACTTACTCTAGAGTGAATTTAGCATCAATACAGAATTCATGCCAGGTGAAATACAACAGCTTTGCAAACCTGATGTTGATGTAGCCTATTCCACCATCATCTCCTTTGTCATCTGTCCCTCATCTTTCTTTCTCAGAGGCACAGTTTTCCGCAAGGCATTGATACCACTGAGAGTGCTCAGATTTCTAACTGTGGGATGATGAAACCATACGCAAATATCAGCTCCCCTGGCTGAGCCCTCTAGTCTCAGGTTTCTCCCTTTGCAGGGTGAAGGATCAGTACCTGATCTTTGATAAAAAAAATGTTCATCCTGGTTTCTGCTGAATTCAGTTCTTGTTTGCTATTATTCTTCCTGTCACCCCATCAATCTATAAATTTTGAGATGTAATTCTGTTTATCCCAATATTTTTTCTTTTTGGTGGACCTTGTGGGTTGCAGCCACAGCTTGAAGCTTTCACATGTGTCTTGTTAAACATGAAACTGTTTATCTACTCCACATTCTGGAGAATCCTTTAATGCGGACGCTCTAAAAATTGGTTTATGACTATATGTTTGCTTGATTAATCTTGCAAACAGAAATCTGGTACCACTTATTAATCAAACAGCCTCAGTTTATGTTCTATTATGACAACATTAACATGGAACCACATATATGTGTCCTTAAATATGCTTTATATTTCCCCTGAATATTACTGGCAGGAGATTTGCGACTGCTGCACATGCAGAACCAATACTGCAGTGAAAAGCCAGCTCAGACTCATGATAACACTGCATATCCCCATTAATTCCAAAGAATTGTGTCTGTTCACACTGGGGACTAATTTTGTATTCTGGAAACTACACAAAAATCAAATATTTTCTTTGATATTTGATTCTTCCATAGGTTCTGGTTTTATCCTGTTTAAACTTGTACCTGTGACAGTATCAAAACGTAATAAAAAATAAAGTGTAGCATTATGGAGGATTGTGCAGTGAAAAGTGAGAAAAGCTGATCAAACACATTTTAGGTTAATAACAGAATCAATAGATGATTTCACATTCTGTCAGCTCCAAAACTGAACAAGCTATTCTCTGTCCCCAACATGTTTAAAACACATTTTAAAGGAAATGGTGCAAATATTGAAGAACACCTTGCCTGGACATGAGACAGCAAACTTCCACTACATTCACAATTTCCACAGAGAGAAAGATAATAAACTTCTCAGCTTTTCTACTAAGACAGGACAGGACAGAAAATAAACAGCTTATAATGCAACAAGAACTATTTAGAGCACATAAGCAAACCCTTCCCAGCTACCACTGAAAGAATGACTTAGGAGGGTTGCAGAGTTCTTTAAGATAAGGCAAAAATCTGTCAGAAGTACTTCAGGTTTTACTTCTGTCCCTGCACAGGGATTTGGTAAGGATGCCTCTCCATGTCCCCACTAACCATGATTCTATGATCATTTAACAGATCACAAGCTAACGAGGTGTGTTACAGGAGGAGACCACAATAATGCAACATAACTAAGTTAAAAATTCTGCTTTTATACTGAGGCACCTGAAAGTCCCTCAAAGAAAACAGAATTGCCAGGACTGCACTGCCTGTAGAAGTAGAGCAGCCCTTCAGGGAAGGCTTGTCCCCAGTGCTGTCCCCAAGCTGTGGTGGCACCAGTATGGGGGGCTGAGCCTGCCACTCCATGGCCTGGCAGATCCACAGAGCTGCCCTGTGGAGACACCTCCTGCTCTGCAGCTCTGACACTCCTCAGAGGGCTGGGGCTGGGCACATCAAACTTCTGCTGCAGAATCCTTAGAACCTCCCCAGGTCTGCTGCAGCAAAATTGTGTGAGGGAATTATTCAGGGACCTGGCAGAGGGCTCTGGACCCCCTGAACTAACAGGGTGAGCCAACAACGAGCAGAAGTCAGGTGGAAAAAAAGGGTCCAATCTCAGAGAAAAAGGAGGACTTAAAAGGTTAGAGAATATTTAGATAACTAAGGTGATTCAAACAGTCTAGACCTGATGATTTTCATCATAAAATATGCAGAGAACAAGCTGAAAAAATCTCAGAAGTGATTATGGGAACTTGTAGAGAGAAGGGTTTATTAGAATGATAAATCCAGTCCTAATATAAAAATGGATGAAAAGAGTAGCTTGAAAATTTTATTGGATAGATAGATAGATAGATAGATAGATAGATAGATAGATAGATAGATAGATAGATAGATAGATAGCTTAACTCCAGCTCCTGGAGAAAAGAAAAAATAAAAAGGAAGAATGAATAAAATTATTTGTAAGCACCTGAAAGATAACAATAAGGTAGGTAATAGACTACATGGATTTTGCAAGAATAAATTGCTTCAAAAAATTGTCTATTTCCTTCAATGACAGGAAGCAGGGAAGGAGCTGAGATCTATCTTGGGTGTGGCTCTATTCAAGTTTTTTTCAGAGAGGAATGCCTTCTGATGCAGATGGCACCTAAGCAGGAAGGCCTGCGGGTATGCTAGAGAACAGGCATGGAAATCAAAATTATTTTGCCTAACTGAAGCACACGGAAGGTGTGGAAAAAAACCAAAACGATAAAACTAATTAAGGCCAAAGATAAGGACTTGCTCTTGCTTATGCAGAAATAGAGGGAGAAATACAGATCTGAGAAGTGCAAAAAAAATGAGATAACAGATTACAAAATAGCGTGAGTGAACTGTACCATGCAGCAAAAAAATAAAAAAGCAACTGCTACCTGGATTATGCCAGAAATCCACACATGTAACGTAACTTACAACAGGGAGTTTGGGAGGGCAAACCCCCAGACAGAAATGATGAGGGGAGAGGGTGTCTGACACAGAGAACAGTCTTGAAGAACACAAATGACCGTTGCCAGGAAGAACACAATCCAAAGTTTGAGTCCAGATAAACAGGGCGTGTAATTGTGGGTAATTATAAGGAGGATTTTTTTCTTGGTATGAAAAATAATAAAGCTTGGAAATAGCTTGTCTGGGGGGACTACAAGGGCCTTACTTTTGGAAATTCAGAGCATGAAATTAGATAAACATCTGCCAGGACTGGCAGAAGTATCCTGCACATCCTGCTTTGAAGCACAAAGATGAACTAAAAGATGTATCAAGGTACTTTTTAGCCTTATTTTTCTGCAATTGAAGAAACTCTGTTGATGAGTACAAGATTTCCCAAACCTCTTAATTTTGTTTTCCTGTAGTTCCACATTTGTGAATTACTTCCTTTTCTCCCTTTACAGTTTAAATATATTTCAAATCTAGAGGAAAAATTATCTGTTTCTTCCTTCTGAATGAGCTGTGGGCTCTACACTCTAAAGCTGACAGAATTTTTGTGCTTGTATTAACATAAAACATTTCAAGCTGTTCACAGATTGAATTTAATCCTCCTTTCAATAATCCAAGTTTAAATCCTCATTTCAATTATCTCTGCATTTTGTGGAATCCCTCAAATGATTCAGCACTAAAGTATTGCGTGTGTTATAATTTAAAAGCCAAAAGTTATGAATGGAAGCAGATTATATCTTATTAAAATGTTAATTCCAAGTCCTTTGAGATAATTGTGACTAAAAGCATTGGTTAATGTGTCAGAAATAAACACCGTCAAAATTAATTGAACAAAAAGAAGCATATGGTCATCACTCACTTCAGAAGAATGACAGGGAGGCAGAATTATAGGAGTGATTTTCAGAAGTGTGGGTACAGGGAAAAACCTGATATGAGTTCCAATAAGCAATCCTTTTTGCATCCTTCTTTGTATATGTGCTTTTAAAACTCCCATCTTAATTTTCCTTCTCTATTGAACAACAAAACATGAATAATGCTGAGTGATGTAGAAATGCCATTTCCAAGTTACTTTACTGTGATGGTGGAAGAATTCAGAGCTGGAATAAGCCCCAAGCAACTGCTTGTCCAGCCCTGCTCAGAGCAGATGATAACCAGAACAGAACATTTGGTGAAGGATTTGAGCCTGTCCAGGACTATGTCCTTACAAGTAAACTTGAAAACTATTTGTTAAAGAGCTCAAATTTACTCTTAATGGTATTCTAGTCAGATAAAATAAGAAAGAAAACTATGTTGAGATATGCAAGAGATAAGGTGTATTTCTCTGAAGTTATATTATTCTTCAACATCTACATTCAGACTTACTGGAGCTATTTCCATTCAACATGGCATCAAGTCAGGATCTCCTAATTCTCCTGAGCAGTTGCACTGCCATCAATTACATTACTCGTGTGAGTAAGCAGAAGAGAAGCTGACCTTTAGAGAGAAAACAATAGATACCTCCCAATTAATGTGAAAGTAGGAGTATATAAATCAATCCTAAAAAGCACTTTAGATAATATAATATTAACTCTTCACTATACAAATCAAATCAAATGGCATTCCTTATAGATGGGTCTGAGGTACTGCACCATTAGTGATCAAAAATCTGGTCACCCCCTCCTGGCATTCATTCAGCTGTCTGTCTCCTATCAACAAACAAGTCAGTGAGTCAATAGCTAAAGCAAAATGCAAGGGTGAAAATACATTATTGTGATGCATGCCAGCATGTGAGCAGGAGCACTGAAAAGTCAACCAGAATATAAAACCCTCTCTCCTCCAGTATTAAAGTTCACTATTTAGAAATCCACACAGTACTATTCCTCCTCAACTCTTGTTTTATTTTAGCATATATTTCTCTTTAAAACCTACAGTTATAAAAACAGACACACACACTGTTGTGCCTTTTCCCACTAGAAAGATAACCTTCAGAATGTAAATCAATGCACTCTTGCCCTGGTAATCCAGTCTTGCAGAAAGCTGTCTCCAGCTAAACAATATCAGCAGAAAAAGGCACAGAAGCATTCACTCTTCAGCACTGTATTCACCCCAGTGAAGTGTTTATTTCAAATCCAAGCTGCAATAATTTTAAATGCTGCTGCTGATAAGGGTTGTGGTTTAGTCCTACATGGCTATGAAGTACCACACAGCCACTGTCTGGCTCCCCCCTGCAGTGGGGTGGGGGAGAAAATCAGAGGAGCTAAAAAAAGAACTCATGGATGAGGTAAGAACAGTTTAATAACTGAAACAAAGTAAAATACAATAATCCTAACAATACTAGTAAATAATCCTAAAATAGTGATAACAATAATTATAACTGTAATGAACAAGACAGAGAGAGAGAAAAATACACCCCAAGAAAAACAAGTGATGGACAACAGTTGATCTCCACCCCTTGATCAATGCCCATCCCACTGCCAAGCAGCCATCAGCTGCTCCTGGCCAGCTCCTCTCAGTTTATATTTCCAGCATGGAACATCCCCTTGGCCAGTTTGGGCCAGCTGTTCTGGCTGTGCTCCCTCCCTGTTTATTGCACAGCCCAAGACACCAGAACATCCGGGGCTCGGAGTAAACACTGCCCAGCAGCAGCAAAACATCACTGTGTCACCAGCACTGCATCCCAAACCGCATCCCAAACACAGCGCTGTACCAGCTACTGAGAACACAACCAACCCTGTGCTAGCTGAACAGAACCTGTGCTACCCTGTGCTGCTGAAACCAGGAACTCAGTCAAGCCAAGAAACATCTCACAGTCTGTTTCAGCTCCCATGTAAATTGGGAGCATGTCAATGAAGCTGTACCATTATGCCAGTCCTAAATATCAAACCTTTAAGAAAGGCATTAAAACATCTGGCATTTTTGCCAACGGAGTAGTTCTTCCACATCTCTCGTTGCAGAGCAAAAGGTGTGTTCATCCCGTCACCTCTGGTTAAAAGTGAACAGCTATAGAATATCCAGCATTCCCAATTTGCACTCGTATGAGGCCAGAAAAGGGTTGAACATAGGAACAGTGGTTCTCTGGCACACAATATTTTGCTAGTTAGCTTAAGAAACGGTCACCGAGTTATCGCCTTGATTAAAAACATATCTTGAAAGTTACATTTTAGAAAGAATATGTAACAAACTCTTATGTCAACAGTGAGGATTAGGTGCCCTAATAAGCATCCTGAGAGGATGTGATTCTGAAAAAGAATGAGGGGCTCATGTACTTTCGAGGTCAATTGAATTCTTGCCATACTGTGAAACACTTGATTCCCATCTCAAGCAGAGGATTTGCTACTCTTCCTACCCCATTCTGTCTCCTGAAATGCAAAAGCTTATTCTCTTCCACCTATAGTACACTGTGACACCCTCGAGGATTTAATAATTGATTCCTTTGTGCTTACTGTGATCAAATCTGTTTTATATCTGATTTCATTTATGTTACAGGGTTTGAAATGGCAGTCAGTCAACCCTAGATGCTGTACAGTCCCATAGGCATGAAGCAGTGATGACTCCATCTGATTTCCTTGAAAGAAAACTCAGTCGTCATTTTTAAAACTTCATATAAAGCAAGTGAACTTTTCAAAATGACATTATTCTAAGAGAGCAGTAAATCCTAATACTTGGAGACAAGGAATCCTGAGGTCAGAAACATCAGTTTTACAAAAATGTCCTGAGGGATGCCTGAATGTATTATCTTGGGACCTTTAACCTCTCACTTAGGCCTTACTGCCCATCACTCCACTTCCAATCCATTTCTAACATTTTACTTGTCTATGAACTTCTTGGAATGACAAGAGGATGATTCATAATATATAGTAAAGCTTCCAGGAAGCTTTTCCACTCAAAGCTACAGGGTAAGTGAATCAGCCTTTTGCTTTCTCCCAGGAACTACTTATCTTCAATCTTTCAATTAAAGGTCAAAAAATGAAAGAAGGCAGCCCAGTCATCTATTATGCTTTTCCCCCCTTTCCTATTGTAAGAGGCTCTGCTCTCCACACAGTTGCGTCTCAACCAGTTTGATGTTGTTTTCATTGGCAGAAATTTGAGAAATAATTTTGCAAATTTGAAGAACAAAAGGAAAACTGCAGACGACAACAGCAATTTCTCTATTGTATCTTTTGGTCATTAGTAATTTATGTCCTCCTGAAAGAACCAAATCTACAGCTTTTATCATAAGTTAGCAAACAGTATTTTAAGTGTCAAACTGAGAACAGGTTTAAAGGCAAATATATCTCCCATTCCTGCTTTGTTAGGAAGGAAAACACAAAAACAGAACCATACAACTGCAGCACAGCTATTTTGTTTGAATTTCAGGGTAGAAAGAAGTTAGGTTTGGATTTTATCTGCAATGCACATGGTAAAAGATGGCAGCAATGTGGATTAGCATCCTGTGCCTATTTCATCATTGCCCTAAGGCCCTGTGTAGAAGCTCAGCCAGAGCACAGATGGGTCACTGGGCAGACATAAGTCTCATTAAAGAATACCTGTGGCATCAAAAGTCTCTGTGCAGGTCAGAGAACCAGCTCTGCTTGCTCTGTGCCAACTCTGGGTAAAAACATAATACAAACATGGAGTGAATTTAAGGAAAAAGTCATTAAAGAGGAAAGCATGTGAACAAAACCAAAAATAAGACAAAGGAAAAGCTGAGAAAATGTGACCAGTTCAAAACAGTTCAGATTTCATTTTAGGCCATTTTTTCTATGAAAAAAATGTAAGACTTCACATAAATTAAAAAAACCCCAACATTTTGTTTGAGGTAGAAAAATAATATTTATTTCTGTTAACCCAGCCAGTTTACTTATGCTTTTATTAACAGAGATTTGTGTTATTGTAAAAAGTGTTTCACCAATAAAGAAAGGTGAAAAGGTGTTCTTGGGAAAAAAAAAAAAAAGGCGACCTTTAAAAAATGACTCATCTTGTCTGTAGCTTTATTTTTAGACCTCAGAAATTCTGTTCATTGCTAAAATAAAAGAAAACCCACACTACTGTAACACTATACCCCCTCAGTCAGCCACTTCCAAGAGGGCAGAAGCTGGTAAAACCCTCCAGGCTGGAGGCCTTGCTGCACACAGCTCCCAGCAGGTGAAGCTGGCTTTGATTTCCACACCAGACTTGCTCCACCCTGGCGTGTTCCCCGGCAGCCCCAGCCGCGTTTGAGAGAAACGTGTCTTGTGCCAGCGCTGCTGTGCATGTGAGGTCAGGGATAAACCAGCCCCCGTTGTTGCTGCCTGCAATAATGGAGATCCAAACCCTGCTTTTTTTCATGACCACTTTTACCTGTCCTGCCCTGAAAGAACCACCTCTGCCCGTATCTCTGGGTCGTCGCCTGGATGGGGAGGCCCCTGCCCGGTGCCGGTCCCCTGCAGGGAGCAGCGGCTGGGGCAAGGCTGTGAGCTAATCGAGGTTTGGTACGGGCTGGGGCAGCCGTGCTCTCCCGCAGCATTATCAGCCCGTGCGATGGAGTGCAGCAGCCCAGGGAACGGCTGGCTCAGCCCTCAGGCCGGGCCCAGCGCCTACAGCCACACTCAGGGCACAGCAGCACCTGCGCAGGAGAAAATGATTCACGGATAAGTCTGAATCAAATTGCAAACGCGAGATTAAATTTCCTCCGTGAATGACACGGTGAGTTAGCGCTAGTAGCTCTGCCACAAAGCAGCTCCTTTCCTCTTGCTCATCACGAAGCTGGTAACGGGACTAACGCAGCGCGTGCAACAAACATTTGCCCTCTGCGGCTCCCGGCACGGGCCCAGCTCCAGGTGGGCCTTCAACAACGGGGGTGCTCAGGCACAGGCTGCCTGCCTGTCACCTGGCTACCCCTGCGCGCCACCGCGCTGGTAGGGATGAAACAGAGCTGCTGTTTGCTCCCTTTCAAAGAGGGAAATGTTCTTTTAAATTACCAACTGATCCTTGGCACAATGAAAGGAAAAGGTCTTTACAAAGAAAATCAGTCCTCCCTGGACCTGGGAAGAAGCTCATTCCTCTAGTACAGCTCTTCTTGTTCCCCAGAACTGCACCATCAGTGCAAAAGGGGCCTGAGTGAAGAGCAGGGCCCTGGTGAACTTCCAGCACTCACAGCAGATCCATGCACCACCTTTCTAATGCTTAAGGATTAATTTTCACAGTTAGCCTCAGCCATTCCCTCAAAGCTACATGCTTATGGTTTGCATAGGTTTCACTGTGAATTTTTCAGGCTGATATGGCTTTTTAGGGGTTAAATTGATTAACATAATTTGTTGATTATTTCCCATCAGATATCTTGATGCAGCACAAGCTTGTTGAGTTCTCCTGAAATCAGTGGAACAGCAGATTTACATCAACCACGCCTGTGGCTCCTTGACAAAACAGTCATCTTCTCTGAATTCTACAATTAATGAAAGTTCAGACTACTGAGCTTTTCACAGCTCATAACATTTGCCTGATACTCACATTTCATGGAAGGGAAACCAGAAGCAGTGTTTTGGTCCAGTGTTCTTTTGCTTCTGCACATTATAGGAATAAATCACAAAGCTCCTATTTACTGCAGCAGTGCTGGACTGATCCCATGCAATTTTTTGGTGTTTTCCAAGTGTGATTTGACCTCATACTCAATGGAGCCACTATGTCCAGCACTCCACATGGGTCTGTGCAGGGTTGCAATGCTGCAATTTCTACTGTGTCCCATGATCTGAAACACATCTCCCTGCACCAGATTCTGCAAAATCAAAACATGAATGTTTTTTGCCTACAAGTCCCTGCTTTCAAAACTAGAGAAATTATCTGAGAACTTGTGTTTTCAAGAGCTTCTAAGGATCAAAAAGAGTTGGGAGGGAGGAGAAGCAAGACTCGTACCAACCTAAAATGCTCAGAATCTGAAAGCACAAGAATGGTAAAGGGAGACCTGTTCATCCTTTTTTTGTTCCCAGCTGGTAACCTGGGCTCATCTTGACAATATTCTAAAAGTAACATCTTCATGAAACAAAAGGGGTTTTAAATGCCATGACTCATATTTCCCTATGAGACACACTAAAGAGAACAGAGCCAATCCTTTCTCTGGTGAGACCCTGCGGATGTCAAAGAAATTAATGCAACAAAATTATCCTAAGGACAAATTATGTTGAAATTTCAAAGGAAATACTGCCTTGAATGAGTAAAAAAGCTCAAAGATGCACAAATATCTCAGAGAATTCATGACAGATTGGCCACAATTGCGCCACGATTACAATTATAACAATACAATAGACTTTACTGAATTCAGAAACAATAAAAAGATAAAGGAGAGACAAGGACTATGGCAGGAAAAAGTATGAACAGTCTTGCGATCTCTCTGGAGCCCTCTTTTTAGTAACTTGCTTTTTTATATATACTGAATATACTGGCAAACAGCCACACACTTTATATGTATCATCCACAGAAGAGCTTACGAGTCTATCATTCTCAACAGGCATTGAAAATCAGCAAACGCCCTCCCTTGTTGGGTCCTGAAACTCTTCCAGGTCCAGGCTATCACTTAAGCTGAAGTTTATATGATGGTTGAGGAATGGAACACTTCCAAAACAAACACTCTGAGAAAAATGTGCAGACTGCAGATGCATTATCAGCTGTAACAATGCTGAGAGGATCTGGGGAGGAGAACAGGGTGATATTCCATCGTAGGATATTATTGACATTTTAGTATGGGCATAAAAATGACCACAGGTCAGACACACCGCTGTCTGGAGCTGTGTGTAATTACACCAGCAATTATCTTCTTCCTAATGTAGTCCAAATCCAGACTCAGAAATGGTTGCGGTTTTCCATATGGCATTAATTTATCACATTTTGCTAAAACATTTTAGTCTTTTTGATAATGAACACCAACAATAAATACAGAAGTTCCAAAGTGTACTGTCAGTCCTTTATGCTAGTAGCTCACACAGATCCTTTACGCTTCTTGTCAACTTTCAGAGCCCTTAAATATAGAGAAAGATAAGGCTGCTCCAAGAGTCAGCCTCTATTCACAGGGAGAGAGCTAGCAGCATATTTTAAGAAAGGTTTGTCTTTATGGAAAGAACTTCCTGTTCACTTGCAAGTGAAGAGTTGGCTCTGTAGCACTTCAGTGCTCTGCAGATGACAATCACTGAGCGTTCCTCCGAGTGCACATTTGTACGGCAGGCGGCACTGGGAGGGAACAAGAACCACAGCAGTGTGGGGTGACTCACTTTCCCAAATATGAAGTGGAAAACTCTTTGATCAGACGTTTCCTGCTTTGCCATTTCAGTCTGAGAACACAGCAAGAACTACTCATAGCAGCATGAGCAAGGCTTTCATTGAGTTTTAATGAATTAGTGTCTTTTGCTGAACAGCTTTGTATCTTGTTCTTGGCTCTAGTGCAAGATATGAATGGCAGGAACAGCTTAGTATACACTTCCCCAGATCCTGAACACAAATGTATTTTGAGGGGACAGAAAAAATTATTTGTGGAAAGCACAAGAAGAAAAATATTTAACCCCAGGGCTGGATTTTCGTGTGTGTTTATGTCTTCCCTCAGACATAAAAAGGGTAGATGAAGGTCTTTAGTTGCACTTTGTACCAGCAAGCACAAAGCACCCCAGCCAAGTGCCCGAAGACGGTTACTTGACATTTCCTGTAAGAGTCTGTTTGGGAAGAATAACCTGAGCCAGCTGTGCATCATCTGCTCCCCGCCAGCCCGAGCTGGGGAACCCCCTGGTATTTAGGGGGCACATGGTGTTCCAGCCAGCCCCAGCCTGCCAGGGGAGTTCCTGCAGGGCTCATTAGCTGGCAACATTTCCAGCAGCTCTTTCAATGGCTTCTCCCCCTGGTGATGTTGGAAGCCTGGAAGCGCACGCAAGCTGAACTCCCTCTCCATCTCTGTGAGCTGCCTAGAGATTCTGACTCACCCCACTGTAGTTTTAAAACATCAGTGACCTCTTTTCTCCTTTTCCCTCTCTCCATGAGAGAGTTGCATAATGGGTGTGAGAGGAATGCTGTGCCCTGGCAGCTGCGAAGGGCCATTTCCAGGTTTTGTGTTTCAGCACACATTTGTCATCATACGCTACCGTTTCAGTACAGCTTTCCTGCTTTCCACTTTAATTAACTTCTGCTACTAACACTTCATATACTGCTCTGAGTTTGAGGGTATGATAGGCAAACATTACAATTGTTAAGCAGGTGACAAATATCAACAATAAGCAGGGGACTTATTGTAATCAGTCAATATGCTCAGCCTTGCAACTCCTCAGCACTTTATGCTACGTAATTATATGGTTGCCACAGTGTAGCCATTCAACAGTGTTATAATTAGTCAGTAATTAACTGAAGCATTTGATGACATGCTGCAGAGCACAAAGCATGTGTGCTGTTGATAGCAAAAGGATACATAAAGTGTCTTTGTAACAATTTTCTGAAACCGTCACAACCTCAACAGTTTCTTGCTTGTGGTGATTTTCACAACTTTTCAGGTGCTGCACAAGATTGGAAGCATTTACAGCTGATTTTGATGCTACCACTGCCTTTAGACACTGGGCTTCTATTGAAATCTTTGATATTTAGTTGCCTTTGTGGATCTTAACCTTACACAAACACACCTCCTGGGCTGCCTCAATATATCCATACAATCAGAGCTATGTATCTCCCTCTATTGGTATATTAAAAAAAATAAAATAAAATAGAAGGGTTGCTTATTCCTGTAGGGTAAAGATTAAATTCATACTAATATAACTAAACCCCCACTACGTAGTGTATTAAAATAGCTATTCTGTTAGAAAACACAGCTCTAATTAAGAGACAATTGGAGTGGTTTAACATTGTTCCGATCAGCCTTGGGTAGGTCTTACTTTTTTGAAAAAAATATTTGTACATTATTGATATTTGTCAACCTAATGAAGATACAGAGACAGAAATTCAGTGCAGCACTGAGTGGTAAAGGTGTGTGTAAAGGCATGGTGAGGCGTGCCTGGTGCCTGCAAGGACATGAAGGGTGTACAGATGTAGGGGGACAGAAAACAGCATCTGCAATTTTTACACCAGATAAGGAAAAAAATCTGCATGAGAAAATTTGAGTGCCACCCTGAAAGCTTCTTTGTGTTCCTTCCATCAAATCTTGCCTCTCCACAGGACCAGTGACATGTTTCACTCTGATATTTTCAACCCATTGTTTTTTTTAAAAAAAAAATGTTTGGGTTTGTTTGTTTGTTTGCTGCTTTTCAGCTTTTTAGCTTATCCAAGTATTGCAGGCTATTTAAAGGTCCTTTCTTTTCTCTTTGTTAGAACAGCAGCAGTGCTAGCTGTGCATGTCCATACATAATCTCCAATAACTTCTGCCAGCACAGAGCTGGAACACTTTCCAGATTGGTTGTCTTTTAAGTGAATTATTTTACATTTTCTGGTTGTGGTGGCTGAAACATTTAGTCATAAATATATAGAAAATATGGATGTTTCTTACAGAGTGACTGTGTCAGTTTGAATTTGATAGAACAAGCCAATGTAAGCTATTTGCTCTCCTGAACTGAAAAAAAATAATCCCCAGTAAGCTCTGAAACATTGCACAGATCTACACACCTAAACACAACAGTCTGTAATTTCCCAGTGAGTGCTGGCTGCTGAACAGTGTAGGCAGTGCTAACATCTACCTGTGCTTTTGTATTGAAGCCCATGTTACCGCAGCCTTAAGTTTGGATTAGCAAAAAGTAAGTTTCTGAAATGTACAGTCGTGTGACGGGAATGTGATATGCACAGTTGTGGTATAGTCAAAGTTCCCTGACTGCACACACCGTGCGTTTAAACCAGAACTTCATCTGCCTCTGCAACTTGTAGGAGAAATGACTTTGAGTACTCCTGTAGCACAGGTGAGAATATGTGAGACAACAGCAAAATCAACAAAATTTCTTACACTTTAACAGTGAGTGACCCTGGTACGTGTGAGGGGTAGCAGTGGGACGCTGTGATAAGTAGATGTCACTGTTTATTTGCAAAGCAGAATCCTCAGTAAGCCAGGCTGCCCTCCTGCTGCCTAGTAATGTGCCTTAGCTTCACCTTCACGATAAACCAGCACAGAGAGAGATTTAAGCTTCATGCTCGTTCACTTCTTTTCAGTCTCTGCTTCTTTGCACTGACTGCCGAGAGGAGAACCAATCTGGTAGCACTTAGCAGAATTTCTTTGTCCATTAGATACCAGAATGAGACCAAAACCTGCTGGAAAGCTGTTGCACAGTAATGACTTGTCTGTTCTAAAGGATCCGAATCATATTTTTACCAGTAACCCAGTACCAAAACTCCCCTCAGCCATGCAGTTCCCCATCTGCTATTTACAGTAGGGTGAGAGATGTTTAGCAGTTCTTTTCAGTGGTGACCTAACAGCTTTCATCAACTTCAGGGAGAGAAAGGCCAAGTGCTTTTGAGACCCCTACTTGACATGCATTCACAGATTGAAACACAGTCCCCTCAAACAATACAAGATTTATCACAGCTTCTCCACAAAGCTACTGCCATGTGTTACCTGGATCATTGGCCAGCTATGTAGATGTCCCTAATTTTTACAGATACTCCCAAATTAAGGGTAAAAAATTCATCTTAGACTATTCTATTAACAAGGTAATCAAACAAGACTCTAATCACACTGGTGTTCAGCAAGGAGGAGCAGTCTCCCTCCCATACCTAAGGTTTCATTTTTGGGGACATGGTATATAAATACCATGCATAGTATATCAATAACAGGCAAATCAATTGATACAGAATTAGATGTCATGTACAACAACTCGGCTGTTATTGCTTTTCCAATATAGCTCATCTTACACTCTCTTCATTTCCATTAAATAATACTTGGGAAGTATTTCCCTTTTACAGTACTTCTATTTAAAAGGTGGACTTTTATTGTACAGGGGTGTTTTTGTTGTTGTTCTTTACAAGAGAGTCCAGAACATCCATTTGTGTTTATTACTTTGGGTAGTAAAACATTTAGGGAAACAAATGCAGGAGGTGTTACTTTAACAAAATCTGATCACATTAAAATCCTGAGAAAACACTGGTAGGATGCTGATAAAGTTCCTCAGGCTTTTTTGGAAGCTCTGCCACATTCAGACCAAGTGCCATGACTGCAGATAGCATAGAGGCACCTCTTAGAGGCTGCTGGCATGAAGCTGGCAATGCTTATGTGTTTCATTTTGCTGAGAGAACTCATCCCCTGGTGTGAAATGTAGCACACACGTGTGTGTGTGTGTGTGTGTGTGTGTGTGTGTGTGTGTTGTGGCATAAGGGGCGCCCTTCCATTTCTTTCAGATAGACAGGAAATGATGCCCTGTTCATCCAAATGTGGATAAGAGTTGTAGTGAGCTCGTCACTGGGCCCTGTTATTCTGTCCTGTAGATGTCCTATAGGTGTAGGTTTTCTGTCCTAAGCGCACCATTTTATCCTGTACTTGATGCTGACCTCTCTAGTAGTCTAGAGTAGACCTAGACAGTCCAAGTATGTCAGACATGCACCATAGTGGCTGCTTTTCCCTCAAAAGCCCAGTTGAACAAATCTGTCACCTCACACCTCTGAGTTAGCCATGTCCCTCATCTCTGTGATGGTATTCATGTCTTTCAGAACACATGATTTCTGCACTGTGTCCCCAAAACAGGCAGAATTACAGCCCTCAGAGTTTAGGACAGCCTTGAAAAGCGGTTCAAAGCAGCATTACTGAAAGTAAATGGCGATGTCCTTGGGAACATGTGGGCCTTGAGCTGTGCTGCAGAGTGGGAGCAGAGGGTTTGTCCCACGCAGAGCACTGAAGTGACATGCTGTTCTCAGCTGACGTGCTGATGTGACTCCAGGGGAAGAAGGCTGACTTACACCTTCATTCCTGGGGGGACTTGGTCATCTCAGAGAATTACCCAGTTCATCAGTTCCTATGCCAGGATTTTTTGTTTGACAGCTCGAATTTTTGTCATAAGAGATCTTTTCTCTGCAAAATAGTTAAAGAACCCTAAAAGAAGCAGCTGAACAAACCAAACACTGGATGTGCTGTCTCCACACATTTCTGTTCTCACCCACACCCAATTAAGTGAGGTCAAAATAGTTCAGTAACATTAGCAGCCCCTATAGCTTGGTCTGTGGACTACTTACACTTTTCCTTGCCAAAAGAAAAATTAAAAGAAATGGTGCTAAGTAACTCCTGTTAAGTAACTCAAGTAATTAATTTTTTACACAGAGATGTTCTAGGTAAATAAAACTAGAGATATCACTATACTCTACAAATTTTCCTTCCCAGTCTGGAAGAATTTGAGTAAGAATAACCATCAGACATCAGCTGAAATCCATTACACCCTTAAGATGTTTTCTGTGGTTTCCTGGGGATATGGTGCTGTATCCTAATCAAAAATACTATGGCAATTATTAAAACAAAGCTCACAGCGTACCCATGGAGGGCCCTAACTCTAGTCTAGCTATCTGGTCTCCTGGAACACTGCAACTCTGTGCATCTTCATAATCCCATTATGGAAATGACAAAGGGGGAAAAAATCATCCCTCTGCTGAAGTCAATGACAATCTGTAGTGACAGCTTTTCAGCAGAGCCACTTTTGCCCGGCAAGCAGAGAAGAGTTATAGGACAAGGACATGTCCTTTAAGAAAGGAGACTACCCAGGTAACCAGAACGACTGCACTCATTTTGCTACTTACAGAGAAATCTAAGCTGTAACCAAAGGATATTCAAGGACTAAAAATGCATGAAGAAACACAACTGAAAGTTTCTATGTATGAGGTAACCTGTGAAACTTACCAAAATGCAATTCATACTACTTGAATAGGATCTAATCATTTCACCTTTTCATATGGATTTGTCCTGTGGTTGCTAATTCAACTTCAAGGCCAAGTAAAGAACAGGTCAATGTGCTGTTCAGTGCAGACCAGAAAGTCATGGGTGAAATTGCATTTATATATGTTAGATCTCATCTGAAAGCTCTTGAATACTTAACACATGCTTGAACCCATCTGTGAAACAATTAATTTCTCCCTACTTTTCAGTGAAATATTTATGAGCACGCTGAATGATTAAAGACAGGGGTACCTGTGGATTCTCTTCTCAGACTTGTAGAATGGAAACTTTTTTTTCTTTTTCAACTATCTCATTCAAAAGAAATACAGCAGCAGGTACAGAGAAGAAACTAAATACCTCTGAAAATACCATGAGCCATCTGTCCTGGTTCTTTTGACTAACTTGCATGCAGCAAAGTAAGTCAGATGGATGTCCCATCCAAGACAACCAAAAAGAGCATTTTGAACAGTTCAAATGAGTTCAAAAATGGTGAGGGAGAGGTGTAAAATGTTATTAGAAAATAATTGGATTTCTGTGCCTACCATACCTCAGAAGAAGGAAGTTCCTGTACTTCATTTCTTTGCCATTTGTTTTATCTTAAGCAATCCCTGAACCCTTTCTGATGTTCTGTTAGGTGGGAGCTGATCTCATTTAGTCATACTAGCTGTCAGAGCACTGGCAGCGGTGGAGCTCCAACTCTGTGGCATCCCTCTGCATACTTACTCCAGAACAGTTGTAAAAATAATTTATTTCAGCTCAAGCCCATTATTTCCTTTCTCTTAGTGATGCAGCCTAGTGAGACTCTTTCCTCCCTCTTTACATCCTCAAAAGGTCATTGCTCATTTGCTTTTATCTGATCTGGAAGCAAATCTACAAGTTCACATAAGCAAATTGCACTTTCAGCACCAGCTATACATGCATATCATGTTTAATATCTTAGCTTCGAGTCCTACATTCTCCAATATGATGACATATTCAAGAGCAGACAACTTTGTAACTCATCAGAAAGTGCCACAGATAGCAATCAAGATTAGTGCATTACTCCATGGCCTGGCCCGGTCTCTGATCCAAGGATGCTATCTGCCCTCAGATTGCTGACTCATCACAGCAGTTCTTCCAAGAATGCTGACCTGAGATCAGCAAGCAATTGTGTTTTGTTATCTCTGTACCAATTGCAAAAACACTGCCTTTGAAATGAGAATAGTGAGAGGTAAATGTAAGACTGCTCTTCGAGATCCAAGGGCAGTGGTACACAGTGGTGCACACATTACTCTGAGATGGCAGCCGGCTGCAGGCAACTCTTGCAGGCAGACGTGGCATAGACACTACTTAACAGAGCTAAGAGAAATTGCATTTTTTTCCCTGTTTGTAGCACTGTTCTGTTGGTCAGCATCTGCGCTGTATAGATGCTTGTACACACAGCATGCATCAAAGACACATGGCAACCGTCATAAACTTGCCCAGAGCAGAAAAGGAAACAATCTTGCTGGTAACATGAAGTTGCACCACAGATCATTTCTCATAGATATTCCATTTCTGTAGCTTCAACATCTGAAAGACATTAGGATCAACAGTGTCTATGACCTGTGGCAAGACACTTGTATGGAGATGACACCCAGTAATGACACAGCTGGGTGTGAGATCTAGGCACTTGCAACACAGAAAGAAAACCACCACAGAGGATTATCAGTAACCTGGGAACGGTTCTACGCTTCCAATCATGATACCAAGGTAATTTGTAATACAGGAAAAGCACTTTCCTGGGTTCTACTAACAAAGGTCTCTACACGGACAAGCCATTGCTGACAAGGAGCATACAGGAACACAGTGTTCTGCTTCACTGCCTGTCACACACCCTGTGTGCCACCCAACGCAGACTTCTCATGTGTATTGACTGCACAGTCCTCTCTCAGGCTTACCTCTGATCTCTTTGTTCACAAGGGAGTTTGTCACTGCAACAAGAAAATTCTGCTAAAAAGATCCGTCGGGACAAAAAGCCCAAACTACTTAACTGCTCCCTGCTGTAGTCTGGGTCAGGAGAAGCTGCCTGGAGGAGAAGATGATAGAAAACTTTACTGAAGAGAAATTAGGAATACATGTCTTTGGAGTTCCTTCTGGAGTACAGG
>WAAG01074853.1:2050-14027 GCA_013390105.1 Tichodroma muraria
ATCTTTTAGAGTTCTTTTTTTTCTCTGGAAGATTTTTATTTCCTAGTTGCATTCCTGTGACCACCTTTGTACTGTACCATATTTCACTTGAGTACACAGATATAATGTATAAATTAATTTCTTTGCTAGAGCAGCTGTGAAATCAGCCTCATCAAGTATTCCATTGGGTGGTAGTAACCAGTAGCAGAGATTTTAAAGAAAACTTCAGGAAATTTTTGAAGAGAATAATAATTTCATTAATTACTCAGAAGGTAAATTTCCTCCTCAAACACATTTCTAATCAATGGTATCCTGTAAAATCATAGACTTCATTTGCAGATACTTTATTGGGGAAAAAATCACTATTATTGTAAAACTTAATGTTATTTGAACTCCAGATATTTTTAGGTTTGGTTGTTGTACTGTGCTGTGCTTTTCAGCGTTGCTGGATTCTTACAA
This sequence comes from Tichodroma muraria, assembly GCA_013390105.1. NCBI lineage: Eukaryota > Metazoa > Chordata > Aves > Passeriformes > Sittidae > Tichodroma > Tichodroma muraria. The sequence goes on from WAAG01074853.1 coordinate 2,489, forward strand.
TTCAGTACTTAATTTTGTACAATATAAACCAAAGAACTCTTCCACATTAAAAATACATTCCTTTAAAAAAATTGCCTCAGCAATTTGTCCAGACAGGTAATTCAGATGCATGAGGCAATGAACAAAAGGTGATTAAAGTGTGTAGGCAGTAGAACTATAGAAAAGAGTCATGCTGAAAATCCAAGATCTTACATGCTTTGAGAAATTTGCAATAATCTGTTTTTTATTTAATTTGAATGTTCCTGAATGTCTGCTGTAGAGCATCAGAGCCACCACAGGTACTGAGTGAAACTGCTCTCAGTTCCCAGCTCTTCCAGCAACTCCATTTGCTCTGCCCACATAAGTGGAGTCAATCCCAGAAGAGCCAGGAGAAGGCCAGCAAAGGCAACCAGCAGCCCTGTCCAGTGTCCAGAGCTAGAACAGTTAGGATGGAATGTGATAGAGAAAATAAGAGGTAAAATCCTCTCCATCGCCTTCATCATGGCTTCACTGTGCCCCGAATGCCAGCCAAGCTGAGCCCACTGCTCAGTGATTCCTGCTAATGGAAAAGAGGCTAAAAATGTCATGCCTTGTCCCCTTGTTCTTTTGCGGACTGAGACATTTTAAAAAAAGAAAGCTCAAGTATTTCCCATTTTTCCCATCTCTATTTATTCGTTAATCAGAGCTACCACTGATTGTGCTGCAACTCAGCCACTCGTTCCCCAGGTCACTGTGTGTCTCACACAGCTCTGAAGTAGTGACACTCATTTATCTCAAAGTGCTATAACTGATATTTAAAGGTCAATATTGGCTCAAATCATCTGTGGGTTTGAGTGCTCAAAAACAACAGCAGCAATGCAACCACTCACAGAGGAAATCTCTGGTCAGCTGCTTTAATTCTAAACAATTGTACTTATCAAAAGTGAAGACATGACTATTGGGAGCTGATATTTCCCTTTCTCTATAAGCAGGAGGCATTGCCTTATGAGAAACATTTGTGATCTGGTATTTCTTTGTGAAAAGCCTGAATTATTTTTGTCAGGAAATTTTCTTTTTTTTCCATCACAGTAAATGTGGCAAAACATCCTATTATTTGTCTAGATAGATGTTATTAATGTCAAGCACTTAGGAAGAGAAAAAAAATACCAAAATGCCCAATAAAATATTCTTTAATTTTAAAAGAAAATATTGATTTAAAATATAATTGGAAAGATTGTGAAAGGGCAGCATAATTTCAATAAATAGACAATATTATACATAGAATCGTAAGATGGTTTCAAGGAAGGAACCTTAAAGATCATCCCATTCTAACTCCACTGGACCAGGTTACTCAACATCATAAGCTACAGCAAAACTTTCTTCACTCTGTTCAGTGTAGGCATATGGAGAAACAGGATTTTCCCTGTCCTAGCCATCATGATTTTAAGGCATAAACTTCTCCTTCCCATTGTTTCTGTACTTTTGCCCACACATTGGATATTTCTATATATGTAGCTATGCACTTACATTTTAAATTGCATCTTGCTAGGTCAGTTGCAAAAAAGACAAACTTAAGCGCTATCTTCATTGCTTCCTTTAATGATAGCAAAATGATTTGGTTTGCAGGTGGAGAGATGAGGTTTGCAGTGTAACTTTAAATTCCTAAAGCAATTCTCTGTGGAGGAGCCAAGGGAGGAGAGCATCAGAGAAAAGAATCGAGAGCAAACAATGTGTTGGTGAGGTGATTCCCCTCTGTGCAGAGCTGTGCAGGACCAGCGAGTGCAGCGAGCTCCTGATCCACAGCTCACTAAGAGAATGCTCTGAGTATCAAGCGTCACCCACAGTGGCTTTTGTGCAGGAACCTCAAAGGTCACAACCCCCCCATAGAGGTGGGGTTGGCTTTTTGGACTGCCACGGGTGCTCTGTGCCCCAAGTCACACAGGTCTGATGTGTCAGAAACAGGGCGGCTTCTGCTCCATTTCCTGACTGCTGTGAATATTCAGCTGCTATCAAGAGAATGAATATTTTCAGAGCTCTTTTCTCCTTTTTTTTTTTTTTTTTTAATAGAGTGATGTGAGAGGATTTTTCACAAAGCCCTTTTGTCATGCAATCTGTACTCCAGAATTCATCAGTTTTCTTTGTAACGTTTGAGTGTCTTCGTCATCCCTTATGTATTCCACAGCTGAAGTCAATTAGAACTTTCCACTGACTTCACCCCATAACTTGACAGGACTTACAACAAGAATTGTTTCATATTTAGCCTAGAAAGTAAGGATTAAAGGTATTTCCAACCCCATGGCTTCCAGTAAATGCTTCAAAACTTTGAAATGTAAATTCAGGTAATTTTTTTTTTTCCATTTTTTTCACCTTATTTATCAAAAGAATCAATCATGCCTTCACTATCGTGTTAAGCCTTCACTAGGGGCCAGCCCGTTGTCTCAGCTAGGTGGAAAAATTATCAGGGATTATGGCACGTTATGCTACTGTACAGGTGTGAGGATCTCTCATCTTAGACATGATCTGGATAACCATGAGGCACACCAGACATAGATTTTGGGCTCCATGGGGCCTGGGGCTTTTGATATTATTCTTGACATATCAAATATTTGAAATTAACAGTCAAGTATCTGTTTAGCTCTCAGGAATCTGTTAAATGTGGGATTCTATACCCAGAGAAATACTGTCATAGTGATTTCACTGGTCAAAGCTGTAAGCTGGGCTACAAGTCTGACAATATTACAGTGAAATAAAAAAGATTCAATTCCTGGTCTTGGGTTGACCTTTCTCATTTCTTACAGATGCATGCCTGACTCCACATGGCTTTAGGTGGAGAACTCCTCTCAGATTTAGGAATAAAGCAGTATTTGAGTAGGACAGCTGCTCAGCTGGTGTGAATTAGCACAGCTCTGTGGGAGTCAGCAAGCATATGAAGGATTAAGAGCAGCTCATGGCCTGGCCTGGCATCATTCTAAACATCATTTCTTAACATAAGCCTTAAAAACCTTTCTTTGACATGCAGCCAGAAAAAATACTAGGTAACAGCGTAAGCCTGGCAAAACTTGCTGCCCATTAAGAAAATATCTTACCCTAAGGAATGAGCTTTATATGCTTCTCCAAGCAGCTTGCTAAGTAACACTGGGCAAGTTGCTCGGAGTGTCAGGTGTGAGTGTTGTGGATACTTGCATTTTGTGCATTTAGCATTTGTTTGGCAAAAGGAATGGATTTTTTTCTTTTTTTTTTTCCTCCCTGCTGAGTTTCGTTTTGGCAGGGTTGCAAACTGGTATTGTATGAGCATTACTGAGCTGTGGTCTGAGCTCCAGAAGAGCTGCTCAGTAGCTGTGAGCAAGCTTAGTCCGCCTGAACTCTTTAAAAGGCCTTGTGCTGACCAGCATCTTGTCTTGCTATGTCTGGAAGCTGCAGCTCAGAAGAGAGCATGAGCTTCCTGCGCATATGAGGCTCAACAGTCTAAATCCTTGCTCTCCCCATTCTTTCACATTTCGGAAAACCCAGAAGGCTGACAAAGCTCAACAAGACAGGAACATCTCTTGCACACTTCATGCTTTGTTTTCAAGGAGCTCATTGATACAGAGAGCAATTTTTTTCCTCTCCATTTTTCACATGCAGCGAGTCAAGCCAATAGGACAGTTCCTCACCAAATGAATCCATGTTCTTGGTGCTTTTTATTTAAACTGCCCTGCATGTATTTGTGTATTTCTGAAATGCCATCGTGGAGACTTCTCAGCATTAATTGATTTACAGAGATACAGAAAGGAAATGCACATTGTAACAGTCAAGTGTTATTTGGTGTTTGGACAGGTTTAGTGCATGATAAAATATACATTTTGGTGCATCTGCTAAGAGTTCCAGGATTAGGTAATTGAAGATGTGGAATAAATAACAGCCATTATGTTTAATCTGTGCTACAATCTGTAAGGGAAAATATAAGGATATTTTGGGATGAAGAAAAGCTAACTTTTTACATTTCAGACTTCAGTAATACCAGAATTTTACAAGGAAATCTCTGTTGTGGTGCTTCTGTAGACCAACATCCTTCTTCTGACGTGCTTAGTGTAACTCTCCTCTCCAGATACAAAATCCATAGAAATCCACACTTCACATGAATTTCATTTATTCTAACACTTTTGTTTCTAGCAGCTTGGATTGGATTTTCATGGCAGGGTTTTGGTAGTGGTGTGGTTTCTGCTGGGGGCTTCCCCCATGCCCCACAGAGGCAAGGCTGTTTTACCTGAGGCAGTAGCTGGTGACTGACACTGATCTGTCCCTGTCCTTACCTCCACCCACGAGTTTTTGCTTTATTTTCTGTCCCATCAGCTGAGGAGGGCAGTGACAGAGTGGCTTTGGTGGGCACCCAGCCAGGGTGAACCCACCACAGAGCTGAGATGATGAAAACACGTAAAACGTGGGCTAACGACACTCATCACATGAGTTCATTTATCCAATATTTGAAAGGATTTGCGGTGGAATGAAAAAATATATAATGTAAGAGTATTTCCAGAGTATTCCAGCACCAGAGTATTTCCCTCTGCAAGGATGTATTATATTTCTTTTCTCTGGTTTTTTTCATCAGTCTGTTTTATTTAAATCTTGCCTCAACCATCTCTCTCTCCATGCTTATGAAGCATTGAACACTTCTGAAATATTTCCATCGTATAAGGAGTGACCTCTACTTTATGTGGGAGGAAAATCTTTTGCATAATCCAAGTCAGAGGAGAATGTTCCCAGAATGTCTTGCGCTTTCCCTTCTTCCTACTTTTAATTTAAATTACTAAAGATCAATTCCTGTTTCATCTGTGCAGCAGGGGAAGCAACTGAAGGGAGCTGTTTCCTTTTTAGTGTCAGTTTTCCTCAGCTCATTTGGCTTCGGTCGCTAATATGGAATTTGCTCTCTCTGATGATGTAATTGATGATTACAGTGTCTGCCTCCCTTGCTTTGTTGGAGGATCAGAGTTCTCTACTTCAAAAAGACACACATGAGAATCAGGTGCTGTTATATTCACTATTTAGTAAAACCAGGCTCTTTTAATAAGGGAATAACTGAAGTTCTTCTGACTTCAGCAGTTTGAAAAATAACTTGCATTTAGTCTGTCCAGAGGGCAACACACTGGCTTCTAGTTCCAGTAATATTATTGATCTGAATTCCATTGTGGATATATGACAGTAATTATTCATCAGAATCTATCTGAAAATTATTTATGACAGGAAATTGCTTTTCACTTATTTAAAAATTAGACACTTTTGTGTTTGATTTGGTATTTTTATTTGCATGCATGAAAGGAGAGGCAAAGGCAACATGGACTGAAAACGTCTTCGATCACTGGCCTTTTTGTTTTGAAATTATCTGGTTAAAAGGTGGTTATTTTTATTTTTAAATTATTTGCTGGACGTAACACTAATGACTAAACAGGGCTCTATTTAATTTTTCTGAGATATAAAGAAGGGGCTTGGGATTTAAAGTGTCCTGAGGTCAGACAGTCATTTGGTGTAAATTGGAATATTTCAATGTATATTAGATGTGGATCTGGCTCATTTTTGCTCTTTGTAATTGGCGCTGGCATAGAAAACTCCTCAAACTGCAAGGCTAATTTAAATAATTGGGGCAGGCATGGGAGATCTGATAGCAGGGGGTTTCAGCAGTTTATCACATGCGTACCTTCTGTTTTACTGCAGAAAAGAAAAGGCCAAGAACGTTCCATTTGATTTAGGAAATATGAATGCTGTTGTTATTATTTAATAATTAAGTGGAAGTTAGAGCTCACCATTTAGGTAAATAAATGGTGAATATTAACCAATGAGCAGGTTTTCAGGAGGGGGAAGATGCTTTTTACCTTTTCTCTCCACAGTGGAAGAGAAACCTTAACACATTTAGGATGTTTTCTTCCTTTCTTGTTTTAAAACAAAAGGATGTTTTTGTGCTGTGTGCTCCTAAATCCAGCATCAGAGGCCGTTCTTAGCTTTTCCTTTCAGGTATCTTAGAGAGAAAATCTCTGCAGATAATAACGTGATAATTCTTGAGACTAAAGCAGATGATCCTGGGATGATCCTCACCAGTGTCAGCTTCTGAGGTTTAGAGATTTGCTTTGGTTTGCTCTGGCTTCACAGCCCAAGTTGTAACCACAGGATACCTTTGGAAAGTTTGCCTTGGGGGGAGATAAACTGAAATTGGCTGGTGATTAACGAGGAGGAGCGCTGTGTGGGAGGAACTGGGCTATAAGTTCCGCTCAGTCTAATTCTGGATGCTTAATTAAAGTCTTCTGAATTTAAGGCTGAAGTCTTAAAGATAAACATGTCAAAAAATGAGATGGTCTTTTCTTTCTCCAACAGATAATTTTGTGAACTGTTTTGACTGGAAGGAAGCAGCGATTTGGTAAAATTTTATTTAGCATAAATTAGATAGGGCTATTGGCTGTCTAGTGTTTCCTCCAGATCGTTTAATATTCTTATTTCTCCATCAGGCTTCCCTTGCATTTTTAGTAATTATGTGACTGCCATTTGGAAGCAAGAACTGGATATATAATACTTGGTGAACTGTCTTGTTTAATGTTTCTCAGGAAATTTTACTAAAATTTACAGGTTTCAGGTCTTTGCTTCTCAAAGTGCAGGTCCATATGATTCCACTGTGTGGGAACTCCCTGTGGTCTCAGTTTATGTCCAGGAACTGTTACTGTTTTCTGAGTCCTCTTCTTAAACCTGTCCTAGAAATGCGACTTGGCACGGCCCAGGGCTTCTGACTATATTTGGGTGGGTTGTATCCACTCTTGGATAAACATACTTTGAAGATATATTTACATGAATTTTAGGATGTGTTTTAAATAATAGTGGAGGCTTGGAAATAACTTGCCAGCTTTTTCTTCTAATGCACAGCTCCTATCAGTATCATTTGACAATAGTATGACTTTTTATAACAGAAACCAGTTCACAATTTCTTAATGTCATCTAGAGCATAATTTGGTGATGAAAGTTCTTTTTCACCAATTCTGGTGATGTATTGAGATGAAAGATATTAACCTGCTTTCAGCCTACAGTCACAGAAACTGAACAGGGAATACGTCCCTCTGAAAACTATGCACATGATACAGAAATGGATCCAAAACTCAGTGGACAGGATCAAGTACACAAAGTTTCTTCCCCCTGGTAATTTCGAACATTTTTTCATTAATAGCTGATGATGTCATTTGAATAGTCACTAAAAAGCTGATACTAGTAGCAAATATATCATTTAACAACCTAGAATGCTAAGTAAAAGGAGAATTTTATTTAATGCTATTGCATATGTCTACACCCCTCTGCAGCGGTTCTGCCTCAAACTCCTCATTAAGGAATTCCTCTGATCCTTGTGGCATTTGCAGTGGAAGGTGACAGATAAAAGCCCAGGCAGGAGCTCTGTTCTGGTTGTGTTCAATAAAGACACCACATGTTCCTAGAGGAAAGGTGTACCCAAGCCAGTGACACCGAAAGAAGGCCCTTACCTGACAGGTCCTGTCTGGCAAAAACTCACTGCAGGAACAGCAGGACCAGGGCAAAACTCACCTCCTCGCTTTTCAAAATTCACCTCCACCGGGAAGGTGTCCTGCATGAAAAATTGGGTATCTTGTTAACATTATTTAGAATAGACAAATGGATTAAGGATTAAGTAGAACAGAACAAAAATAAAGCTGCCAGGAGTGGAGAGATCCTTCCTGTACTCTCACCCTATCAGGAAAAGGCAGTGATTAATCTGCCTTTGCAGCTTTTCCCAGATGTCCAGTGCATGCTGCAGGGTTTTGCATTCAGGAATATGATGAAGAGCTAACGAGTTTACAGCTTTTGGGAAACAAAGTGAAAGGGTTTCTAGATGCCAGGAACACCCATCATTTACTGTCTCCCAGAAAACAGTGGAATTTCCCCATCCCACGTGCAGTGCTAATTTCCTGTAGGTTTCCTGGAGAGAGGAACTATCATTAGACAACACAGAGTTTCTGCAATTAGCTGGTTAAGAAGCGTTTCTTTAAAGTAGCATAAAGAAGACACATTCAGGCACAGCACACTAGATTTTCTTCTGAGGGGCTGTTCCAGGGAATAGTATTTGTCTTAGAACAGAAAGGTCAGTGAAAATTGAAGAATGCCAGTAATAGCCAGACTCACTACAAAAAATCCTATAAATCTGTTAAATCATTTTATATGCTCTTTGTAATATCACAGGAGGTGATAGTCTCACAAGCCAAATTCTAGAAGCAGGAAAACCCTCAACCTATCCTTCAAGTGCTTGGCTTTCAGAAAGAAATATGTTAAATTACTGCATTTATCCTGTAGCATATTTCTTTTTCATTGGTGTTTCTAATGGGTAGAGTCAGCAGTGTTCAGTATATCAGCTGCTGTGTTGGGCAGTGGATAAGGTGAGAACGTGGAATTAAAGCTCTCCAATCTATTGGCACATTTTCAACAGACTTGATGGAAGAAATACAAAAGTATTCAAATTGTATAAGTTGGAAGCAAAAATGTTACCAAAAAAAAAAAAACAAACCACCAAGCAAACTAAACTAAAAGGCAATAAACAAGCAAAAAGCCAACATCCCAAAACACCCAAATTAATAGACAAAAGAGAGTCTCAAGCACCCCAAAACATCCAAAACATCAGACAAGAGCAGCAAGAATTCAGTCATCTTCAGCTTAGCTGCTCACACAAAAATTGGGTTTTGAAGTTTTCCATCAGTAAGGATTTGTCAAAAATCAGCACAAGAAAGTCTTCTTTTCCTACTTAGTTTTGAGTTTGAAATTCAATAGACTAAAGTAATCAAAGGTACCAAAAATGACAAAAAGATTTGTTGCGAAAGTTCTTGCATTGTTCTCACAGCTACAGTGGTAGTGAAACTATCATGGAATATAATCCAAAGAAAGCTGTGCTGGACCAGTTCATTTTGGCAGCTCTGTCTGGAATGATTCCAGAGCAGCTCATCTTTTATTCAAAGAAAATTTGAAAAGGGATTTGGCTTGGCATAATGTCTCATCTATAGAACAATGAAAGCAAAAAAGTAAATAAAAATAAATGCAACAATAAAGGCATGTCAAAACACTAAGCCACACTAAAAAAAACCCAACAAACAACCTGCATAAAATTGACAAACAGAAAGGAAGATGAAATAATAGAAAAAATAATGAAAAAACAGTAGAATGTGTGAAATAAAAGCAAGTAGGAAATTACATGTCAGGGAAAGGAGCAGTAGAGAATAAGAAACAGAAGGAACCATGTGGAGAGAGCAAATAAAGCACAAAAATATTGAAAATAAATTTAAAGGTGAAAAATATATTATTTGCTTGGGGTTGTTTCCCTTGAAAGAATTTCAAACATTGAATTATCTATTGTTTGAGGTCTAAATGGAAGTTGTGTTGGTTCATCCACTAACATACAGATTCTTTTTGCCTTGAAAGTAAGGAAAATACAAAAGTAATACTATCACTTCTTAACTTTTGCAATTAAAACTAAATTTTTTAAGAATTAAAATAGCCAGTGAAAGCTAATTTTAACAAAGTGCGTTCTCTTGAAATAATGGGAATTAAACGTTAAAACCAGAGAGGCATATTAGTTATGATTCTTTTACCATACTGCAAACCAGTCACTCATATCGGTTTATAATATGACAAACCAATATATATGATATATGACCATATAATATATATTAATATATATAATATATATGAATTAATATATGAGTCATTATATATATATGAAACATATAATATGATATATGACCAAAACCATAAATGAAGTGAAAATTAATGAATGAACTAACAAACGAGCAAAATATGAACATCATAAACGTGACATTTTGTCATGTGGATTCCAGACTTTTAACCTCTGAGTTTTGCTGCTTAATCGCTCTCTGTGGCCCCTCAGTGCCATAAAGTGCAGGCACCACTGACTGCAGCAGCAAATGGAGCTGAGCATGGGCTGGGAGCACTTTTCTTCAGGTGCCAAGAGGGATCTTGGCCCAGGGAGCAAAGCATGAGCGCAGGTGAATTATCCTTCATCAGGGTGGGCTTGCAGCTTGCTCTGAGCTCTGTGTCCTGGCCGGGCTCTGGGGCAGTGGGACACAGCACAGGGCCACTGAACTGGCACTGCTTGCTCCACAGGTGAACTTGGAGCTGGCTGCTTGGGGCAAAATTTGGGAGATTTTGTGAAGCGGAGAGGGAAGTAGGCCATGGTGGGTTTTTAGTGCCGTGCTCTTCTAACCGACGTGTTCTCAGCTGGGGTATTCCAAGTGACTGAAACAGAGAGTTCCACAGCCAGCTCGTTTGGAAAAGGCTGGGGTTTGTCTCTGCAGACACCTGCTCTTGTATGGGTCCAACAGGGATAAAATCTTTGTCAGAACTCTGAGCTCGTTTAGACTCGTAGGGGAAATCTCAACAGTAAAAAAGGGTTGCCCAAACCATGGAAACTTTTCCTGGAATAGTAGAAGTGTAGGCTCACAAAGCACTCACTTAGAGATTGGAACTAAAGCCTTATTTTCTTTTTCATACTGAATCTGTTTTTTGAATGCTGGCAGCCATAAATAACTTTCATCCAGAGGCAGTTACTAAAGTATGAGTCCCAAACTTTAGGGCAGAAACATAGGAAGGATTTATGAAGTCAGATAGAGATAGGTAAGTTTAAGAGACTTGCAGTCCGTTAAATCACCTGAGATTTATAGGTTGGACTCCACTGAATTAAAGTAAAACTGAGAAAGTTGCTGAAATTATATTCTGATCTCTTTGATGCCTCCCCACCATTCAAATCAGGCTAATGGTTTGTATTTAGTTCTGCTGAATGTCCAATATAGTCCTTTATAGGAGGCACAGACAATGTGAACAACAAACAACTTCATTAATAATTACATAAATATTATTCCCATGTAAGCAGAGTCTTCCCCATCCACGCTCGTTCCGGTTATTGGGAACAATGCAGTGTTCAATTTACTAAACAGAGGGTAGCTACTTATTCTGGTGGGAACAAGATGCAGACTGCATTAGGATGGCATTTCATCTTATCTGTTAGAGCTGCTGGGATTATTCCTTCCTTCTCCCGTTTCAAAAGGAATTCATTATGCTGTGATCTACAGCAGGAGGATGGCTCCCTTTATAAAATGATTAGGCAGCTTTACAATTAAAATTGCCATCTTTTGTCCTGTTGCTGTTGTTTATAAGAGAGAAGAAAAGAGGAATGCTAAGTAGGATTATTGTAAAGTACGTGCTTGTTCTCCAGGAGTGTGTTTCCCATTTTCTTATGAAGTACTGATGTTGCTCTAGCGTGTATTATTAATCAGATATTTTATTTATCTGGGAGCAGTGGAAGGCCCCAGTTGGCACTGGGAGTCCTACTGTGTGACTGCTGCACACACATGTGGCAGTAAAAGAATAGAAGGGATCCTCCTAGGTCTGTGCAGAAGGTTCCAGCCAGCACAGCTAAAGGCCTGCTTGCTTCAGGCCTTGTGGGTCAACAGCTTCATTCACGTGTTGTTAACAACATCCTCTCAGTGTCACGGAGCCCACACAGCGCAATTGCTGTGTCCAGTTAAATCATCATTAGTAAATGACAATAGCTCATGTT
>WAAG01074888.1:763-12780 GCA_013390105.1 Tichodroma muraria
AACTGGGGGCCAAGAGCATCTTCAGTCTCAGAGAAGACGCTCTGAATATGACTGACTTTTTTACCACAGTTAAAGAAGGATTCTCTCATCAGTGAAAAAAGCATAAAATCAGTTATGCCTTTCTATTGTCTGAAAAGCATAACATTGAAATATTCTTCCTCCACATTCTAGCAGAAATTACTGTGATAGATTTTACTGATGGCATAATGAAGAATAATTTCATGAAAGCTTCCAAAATACTAATTCTGCTAAGTGAGAAGAAAATACTCCTGTAACTAAACTCTGTACATAGGAAAAAAATGTATTCATTCCATTTCTACTTAATTTTTTTTTTTTTTTATCTGATTACCTAAGAAAGGAAAACTATCAGGACAGAAAGCCTTGTCATATAGTGAGACATTCATCTTTGAAATCATGAACAGCTAAAACTAACAGTTGTTCAGATGACTTTAGACTACCCATTAGCACAGCAAGAGATGAACTTCTAAACACTTGCTTATGTAACATTTCATTGAAGACAAACATTAAAAAGGGGTCATCTGCATTTTGAACTTATTGTGGAGATATGTAAGTCCATCATTACTGGCTCTATTCACATTTTTCTAACTCCATATGCTGTGAACATGCAATGGGCTGCATGGTACTATGTCCATGTAAGATTTATCCCAAGTCACAACCCATATGCTATCAGATTTACTTTTGTCAGAGAAGAAAGTAATAAAAATGTTTTAAAACAACGATCTGTAAAACTTATTTTAAAATAATTACTCGGTGCAGACAAATTAACTTATACATGCAAAAATGACAGTACAAAACCTGAATCTCTTTTTTCCCCCTCTCACTTATTCAGGCTTAAGCTTTATTATTTTCAGAAGTGGTTGTTACTGTGCTTTTCTTCCCCAAGGCCTACATTAGACGACAGTACAAACTAGACAGAAAGCAGGAAAGAAAACGAGGAATAATAGAAGATCAGATTATTTCCAGAGTAATCCATTAAAACAGGAAAAGTGCAACTTTTAATACATTAAAAATTTGCATATGACCATAGGCAGTTGAAAACTAAAAAAATATATGCAATCTGTATTTGTTTCTTCTGTATAATCAGACTTTCTTTGTTCAAGCCCAGAAATACATTCCCCTGTTGTCTCCTTTGTTTTTGCTTATTTATTAATTACACATAAAAAACCAACATTACTACTGTTAGAAATAAAACAGAACAGTCAGAAAATTACTTTTTATCTGACTTGGAACAAAAATTTTGTACTCACTTACCTTGGAGAGCCTGGAACCTGTTATCATTTGGACAAGTCAAAGATCTTTCCAGAATCAGAGATCTGTTCTGTAGGAGTTTCTCTATGAGTTCAAAACCTTCAGGGCCTAGCAGCTCAAATAACTACAAAAAAAATAAAGTCATAAGTCATAACCAAATGTACATAAATTTAGAAATAGGACTGCAAGATTTTCATCCTTGGCAACATCAGATCTGTTGACCATATCTAACAAAGTAATGAATTTTAACACCCAGTAATTCAACCCAAAGGTTATAATTCCTAATACCAGGTTCCCTATTACAAAAAGGGAAAATTACAGAAAGTTTTCAGCTGGAAATATTTAAAAATCTGTGAATTTTGCCTATTAAGTAAAGCTCACTTTCTCTTGGGGATTCTTGAATAAAATTTAACTCTTCTCAAGACTAAACTTTACATGTATTTATGGTTACTTATATATGCAGTAAACTTACTTCTCTATAATCTATACAGATGAATCAAGAGAACCAATGCTTTCTCATGAAAGTCAGGTATGTAGGAAGTTATTCCCTTTATAGCCAACAGGAGATATAGCCTAATGCATTTTCACAGACTCATCCTCCCAAAAAAAAAAAAAATCATAGATGTGAAGTACAGCAGGAATATGAAGAAACAGTTAAGATGACACTAGTACTGACTTCAGTCTACAGTACTTGTACATATAATCTTGTGTGTAATTCTAACACATAATGTAAGTGATGTACACCAGAAGAGAATTCTGTACCAGTAAGTGATATTTTGGCCCAATGATTTTCTTACTCGAATGATTCTCTTGTAGCAGGTTAGATAAACACAGTTCCCTATTTAAAGTTCCATTTTACATGTAATACTGGGTTTTAATGGAAAAAAAACCCACCCAAGACATTAAAAGCACTTTCATTTCTATCTTATCTATAATTATTTTGTCAAAAATCAAAGCATTACAGCAAGCAGTAAGTTACTCAAAATCCATTCTTGATTTTTAATATTGCTCAAAACATTTTTTCTCCATTTTTTTTAAATTTCTAAAAAGGAAAATAGGGCAGTTTCTCCTTAGTACTTTCTGAATTTACTGCTAATATTATCCATATAACTTCAGGAATCTGGTAAGAATATAATGTATAATGTACTTTGATGTGATGGTCTATGAAAGAATAAGGCTTTGGCACTGTAGGATTCAAGTATTTCTCTTCTAACTATAAAAGGAGAGAGAGGTCTCTCACTGTCCTGTATTTAATTTGCCAACTCTTTAACAAAGAATTTTTCTGTGTTTCTCTATGACTACTGCCCTTGGGGAACACCTTGAAATAACTTTATGTTGTCTCTTCATTTATTTGCAAAATTCTGAACAGTGCCAATGGCATCAAGTCAATGATCCCTGTTTTCAGGTCAATCTGTACTTCGTAATACAAGCTGTCATTTAAAAATAGGGGAGGGAAAAAAAAGAAAAAAGTGTTACTCCAGGCCCTCAGAGGTTTCTAGGAAAACATAAGGTTTGTGCAAATTAGTACAGTCATGGTGCAGTTTGCAGAGACCATGAACTAACAGCTGAAAGGTATAAAGTCCTGCATTTCTTTCATTAGAGTAACCAGTGATGGCAAACTGGAGAAGCAGTCTCCAGAAAAAGCAAACTAAGAGAATACAATAAATGTGGACAAATAGATGATTTTCAAAATTAACAAACTGCAACAATATAGAACAGGGAACTGCTGGTTAGACATCAATTCTGCTGTTAGGAATATCAAGCTACGATGGATTTCCCTTTATCCAGTCTTCACTGGCACTGATCATTAATTCCTCTATTTTGTATAGGTATTTACTGTCACTTTACAGCATTTTATATACATTTTAACTAATATTATCTAAAGCTATAGGATTACCTTGTTTTTACATTTTAAAAGAAAGTGGCAATTTAGTACCGGTAAATTTGAGCGGGTATTTTCCAGGGGCAAATGCTTAAGACAGGGAGGGAAAAATAATCACAGAGGCAACATGAAAAGAAATGTACTTGAAATAGCTTAATTGCATAAAGAACTGAACACAAATTTATCTTGACTTTGTTAATGATTTGTTGACTGTGGAATACCAGCAATGAAGGGAAATGAAATTCTTTCAATTCAACCAGATCTGGGCTCAAACACTAATTTTTCATCAAGGCAGCAGACACAATGTAAGCACATTCAGATTTAGCATGTTGCTCCCCCAAAACCCCCAAACTCAAACTCACACCACCACCATCACCATCAGAAGACAACACACTAGCCCTAAAACATTCAGTGTAGATCTCTACCTCTGCACAGGACACCAAAGCATCTCTCTCACTGGAAGTTGTTAAGTACAATCTAGAAAAGTATCAGTCAGAAAAGATGGGATTTGCTGGGGAAATAGGTAGCATCCTTTATTTTTGAACAGGACAGTATTTTTCCCCTCCTGTTTTCCCAATATATTCTGAAACAAAACCCATTAGTATCATAGTCTTCACCTAGTTAGAACAGCAGAACCTCACAAAGAAGCAGGAATGTTACACAATGCATTCTACTCCATGGTCAGAGATCATGAAGCAAAAAACTCCACCCCCACTGAGACAGGGGCTCAATGGAAGAGCACCAAGCTGAAATTGGACATCCTGCTCTCCAGACATCCTACTAGTCAGGGAGAGCAAAATCCATACAATTCTACATGCCAGACTCTGTAACACCTGTGTGGTGAAAGTCACTCCATTTTGCCTTCTTAATGGATGGACAGACATTCATTTGCTACCAGCAGTTTGAGAGCTGCCTTGGTCACCTAATTAATCTTGCTGCTGCCTGAATATAAAGGAGGTTTCAGGACATTTTAAACAGCTTAAACAGACTAAGCTCATTGCTCAAGAATGAGGAGAAAAAGCAAAAGAATACAGAAGACCAGAAGCAATGACCTGTTCTTATTGACAAGATGTCTCCCATGCTCACCAGAAACCTGCCAGAGCTAAACCAAGTAGAAGTACTGAGAGCCAGAGAATAAGTTACAGAGCAAGATCTGTCACCACCTACCACTGATGGCAGCAATAGTGACAGTGCTAGAAAAAGTCTGCAAAGACCAGAAATAACTAAACTTGAGAACTTGCAAGACCAAAATAATATTAATATTCATAGTTGTGCATACTGCAGGAGTAATCCATTGCTTTCTAATTAAGGTATTAATAACTATCACAGAATGCTGCTGTTTCAATTCTTTAACTTATCATTTTTTGACGCTTAAGAAAACACAACCATGCAGGAGGCTTACTATTATCAAAATCAGAGCAGAATAATGAGAAGTAAAACAAGCCCTTAAAAATACCTTCCCCCCACCCCTCTCTCCTTCCCAGCTCTCGCTCCTCCCCCAGCAGTGCAGGGAGACAAGGAATGGGGGTTAAGGTCAGTCCATCACCGGTGGTTTCTCCCACCGCACAGGGAGGGCAGTCCTTCCTCTGCTGCACCGCGGGGTTCCTCCAAGGGGAGACTGTTCCCCATGAACTGCTCCAACCTGAGTCCATCTCGCAGACAGCAGTTCTCCACAAACTGCTGCAATGTGGGCCTCTCTTCCGTGGGGTGCAGTCCTTCAAGCACAGGCTGCTCGGGCATGGGCTCCCCACAGGGTCACAAATCCTACCAGGAAACCTGCTCCAGCATGGGCTTCTCACTCCACAGGTCTACAGGTCCCTGCCAGGAGCCAACTGCATGATAACTTTTCATCTTAGATACGTTATCACAGAGGTGGTACCACCATTTCCATCTGGCCTAGCCTTGATCCACAGCATATCCATCTCTGGCTCTGCCAGACATGGGAGAAGCTTCTAGCAGTTTCTCATAGGAACCACCCTTGAAGCACCCCCTGCTACCAAGACTTGGCCATGTAAACCCAGTACACAAGGGTGGGTGCTGGCATTTCGGATTTGATATGTTATTATACATTCTGGCCTGAAAAATCAACACCCAAGACCCTGAGAACAGGCAAAGGAATCTGATGAATAGTTGACTTTCTATTAAGTTATAATGAGATAAACTAGACAGTGGTCAACAGATGGAGAGGCTGTGTGTCAATCAGCAGTTTCTTGAATCCCAGCCAAATTATTACACTCCTTGAAGTCAGTAATAGATTGTGCCCAAAAGGCAACCCTGACTACCTTCGCTAACAAAGGTCCCACATGACTTCAGCTGCTATTGAATGGTAGTTGGTTTGATTACTGGAATGGTATGGTTGCTATCATAACCATAAAGACATAGATGAGTGAGATATATGGTCACTGATATTTGTTTCAGTGAGTTTTATATTTCACTTTATGTGCTTAATATCTGGAAGAAAGCGTACTGAGTAATAAATGTAGGAAGAAAAGGACAAGATGTGCCATATTGTATTAGAAAGGTGAGGCAAAGTCCCCATATGAATGATTTCTCCTGAATATATGCTAGCTCTATGGAAAAGGCAAAGAGGCAGACAAGAGTCTTACATACAGACAGCACTCTATCTGCTAGAGTTACCAGAAAGGAGTTGAACCCCAATGAGACACATGACATAGCAAATTTTTTCAAGTAAGGCTCAGCTGTAAAAATGTACATCTTTATGTTCAGAACTGGAATCTGACTTAAGACTGGAACAAGATTTTACTCTGAGTGTTAAATAGGTACTATTCTCTTTTTAATTCTATAAAGTATAATTTACAAGGATCTTTGGAGGTCCTCAAATATGAGGCACAGAACTGTGAGTAATACTTTGACATCATAAACTACCCGCCATCACAAGGGCATTTTCTTGACTTCTACATCTTTCTTGAGGTGGGAAAGAACCCTATAAATCTCAGAAAATATTTTGTTTTACAAGTGCACACAAAAATAGACTCTGAACAGTCCTTGCACCTTACTTGAGTCTTAGTACTGTTCTACAGCAATAAATGAAACAGAAACCCAAATTCAGCCAACCAGTGGTTGTCCTCTGTATCTCTACTTTTATAGCTTAACAGCCAGTCTTGGTTACAGAGTCCCACCTACACAATCGTTACCCCTGCATTTTGTGGCTTGTTTGCAGATAATATTGTTTTACAGGGCACAGTTTTCAAACAGCTGTGTAAGAATCATCACCATAGCAAGATCTCAGGTTTCTTCTGTCCTAGTAGCTCTGAAACAACTGAAATGATTGCTTCATTAAAAAAAAAAATTATAGGGTAAACAGAACATTTTTCTGGGGCTACAGGCTTATTGGAAAAGCTGTCTTGATATAGTACCTAGTATGCTGCTTAAAAAGATACAGTAAAAAAAAAACAAGGACATTGAAGATAGAAGGTCTTTTTTTAATATGAAAAATTCAACACTAATTTCATGGATATATATGCTGATTGCTAATTACTACTGTGCTGAAAAGTAAGGGACTATCATCCCCTCTAACAGCTACAGATTAGAGAAGAATACTTGGTTTAAAACCAAATCTCAGATATTTTATCTTTTAAAACCAAATCTCAGATATTTTATCTTTTCATGTTTCTTACAGATTGATTAAAATGAGACAAGCCAGATAAAGCACGGTTTCTTAGCATTCTTATAAATAACAAGTATTAGGTGTGTAAGAAAGTAACTCAGCTCTCAGATCTGCTTTTCTTTTTTTAAAGCCTGGCTTTTTTGAGCAAAACACATGTTGCATTTAGTCCACCTATACAGAAATGATCTTCCAAACCTACAAACCACCTAGGAGACTCAGCAGAGTCTAGGCAAGATCAGCTTTACTGCACCAGTCCCACAATAAGCAGAAGAGTAACTGAATACTTCAAGCCCTCTTAAGACAAGTTGTTGATAACCCATGTGTATGCACAATACTTTTCTGATGGCTATTCCCCGACACAGAGGCTGGAGGACTCTTGTATTGCAATCTCACTGAGCACAGGGATCAGATAAGGCAGACCAAGAAAATTTTCTAAGGAACAAAATATTCTAATGGCTCCCAGGCAACCTCCACTGGGATCAAAGCTTTGAGAGGATGAATGAAGTTACTCCTTCTTATCAGAGAGGTCTTAAAGGTCTGTCTGTGAATTAGTTAGCTTGAAATTTTTGGATTTTACTATCAGTTGGTAATTAGAAGAAAATAATTAACTAAATAAAAATTTAGAAATAGGGAGATTTCAAAAGAGCAGCAAAATTCCAAGAATTCCCCCAACACACTTTGAATTGTACTTATATGATAGAAGAAGGCTGAGTGAAGCTGATGGAAAAGTTCAAATTCAAACATTTTCATTGGGAAAGACAGCTGCACAAAGATGATGAAGTTGTAACAAATTCTTACTCAACATTCTACTTCAGTTTACTTTTGCCATTACTGCTTTAGCAGTCCAACAAAAACCGATGGAAATCTGGTCTGTATCATGGGACACGTTTTTAGTCCAGGAGTACAAGTACAACAAAGACATGGCCAATTACTGTTCTTAATACCATCTCTCCTCAGCATATTGAGATTATGCTCTATTTTTATGTACTTCTGTATCCACAGATGACTATACAATTTTACTCCAACTAGGATTTACACTAGTAAAAATATATGAATCACAGCAAGGAAAACTTCAGGAGTAGTACTAAAACATCAAAACAAATGTCTTAGAAGACTCAGCAGACAGGTTCAAGGCTTATTTTAAATCAAATTGTAATCTATAGCTAAAACACCAAAATTGATCAGTTACAGGAAGAAAAAAGTGTTTTTCCTATAACAAGACTTAAAAAAACTAGACTATCAGATTGAAAGTGTATGTAAATATTGCTTAATAGGCCTAAACCTATTTATTTGACTATCAGTTTTCATTACATGTAATTCTTTACTATTTGTCTTATAATAAAAAAATAGCACAATCTGTCACAATATAATTTGAATTTGATTAAAATCTTCCTCCAGCTCCTTGTGCAAATCAATACTAAAACTGCCTACCATTTCTGAAAAAGAGACAAGGACAAAATCACAAATCTTAGCAAATTTTCTCTATATTTTTACATGAAAATAATTAGACTGGAGAGATCATCGCTACCATCATCAATATTTTAACAGAGACTAATAAGAGACTTAGGCAGATGCACTTATTTTGAAAATTTCAAATACATAGCTACAAGGCAACTTCAGGCTTATTTAGCCTGAAGACTTCAGCAATTAGAAATAATGTCAAACAGCAGCTACAAACAGCAGACTACGGACTTGCCTTATGAAAAGGAAATCCTGAAGACAAATTTAAATGTAGAAAACCTCACTGTTATATGATTCCTTAAACTAGTGTTTATTTTCAGCATTATTCTGGGATAAGCTGTTAATGATTTTTGACATTAAAAAAAGGCCTGAAACTAGATAATCACTGAACTTGCATCTTTTCTTACCGATATATACAAGGGCAAGGAATTCTGATATTACCCAGCAGAAAACATACATTTATTGAAGTGATTTCTGTATCAGAATAAATTTGATTTTTTTTTTTGAGGTGAGGACTTAAACTCTAAAATGGCAGTGGTTAGCACAGATTTCTATTCTGCAAAGGGCAAAAGCCTGCAGGTTTTCTCAAAGGACAGCAATTCCCAAACCTGCCCATTTCAGAAGGAGGACTTGATTGAGTATGGATCCTCTATCCCAATGTGTACTGACAGAGTAAAACAAAATACCAGAAAGCCAAGGAGTTGGTTTATGTTGCTTAACAGAGGTTAACGATGAAGAGTAGCAAGGGACCCTACTACTGGAAGCTAGTTTTATCCCAATTAGGATACTCAAGTCAGAGTTTTAATATCCTCTGCTGTACCCAGCAGGGTTACTCAGGGAAATGGGCTATGACCACCAACTCCAGGCTGTGAACTCCAGCACCCTGGACAGACATACGCATGAGTGGGTGAGAAGAAAACGAGGCAAGATTGCCTCCTCAGTATCTTCCAGTTTTGACAGAGAGACAGAAGTGTTCAGGGCCAGTTGTGGAGACAGATTTGAATGACTGTTCCTTATGCCCTGTGAGGCTGCAGCAGGAGCATGGTGGCACTGGCATGCACCAGTGGGCACCAGCACAAACTCTCGCTCAGCGCTCGCGCTGCGGCAGGCACGGCACAACAGAAACCAGCCCTGCAGCAAACCTGGCCCTGCCACTTCCACAGATCAAGCAGCTGTGGGCTAGGGATTTCTTTGTGGGTTTTCCCCCTCCCCACCTTCCAGAAAATTATTTGGAGGAAAGTGATTTTGTGCCTAGTTAATAATAGAGCCTTAATGTTTCAGGTGCTGACTGCATTTTTCGCAGAACTTGTATTTCCTTATGTCTCCGTGTGGATGTGAGAAGAACTCAGCATCAAAGAAAATAAAAAAGGGAAAAGTTTCATCAGCTGCAGACTGTCTTTCTCTAAAAAAAAATCTCATTAAGTTTAATAATATATTGAAACTGATTCAAAAGGTATCATTAATAGATCAAGACTCATACTGGCTCAAAGATACAACACGCTTTCTCTCAGAACAAAACTGAAGTAAAGATTTGACAGGAAAGAGGAAAAGTCATTGACAGGAAGGACTGTGAACAGCTCTTGGCATCAGGATTAAGCCTACTATTTCTTGGCTCTCTCTGTGGCTCTTTCATCATTTCTTAAGTTCCATGCCTGAAAAACAGCATTCAAACACCATTCAATTGGGTTTTTTATGAAGGGAGACAGCATGGTTCTGTTTTCATAAAAAGAAAAAGTTTCCTATCATCTGTGGGGTTTCAACAGTCCTTGGACAACAACAAAGCTGTATACTTCTGGATTTAAAAAAAGAAGTCCACAACTGAAAAAGTGGAAAAATGTATCCAAAATAAGGATTATTTTCTCTACATGAAAGGGGAGCAGATAAGCTCTATGGTCAAGAATAATGAGACCCAAGCTTTCTATTGTCTGAATATAAAAATCTTGGTAATTTTAATAAAATTACCAAGAAAATGTGATCTTGAAAAGCCAGTCTCATGCCAAGTTAGAAGCTTTGATGATAAGATAAAGATAAAACACCACAGGGGTGATCCACGTATGCCTGTACTTTCCCTAAATGGATACTGCTTTTATGAATGAGGCAATGGGGTATAAGCTTTGTAATATGATAATTTGTTAGGGCTAGAAAGTCATTATACTGAACAAAAGGAAGTGCCACTTTGACACTTAAAACCAAACGTGTTTTATGAGACAAGTTGCTTTGACATCAAAATATCATATGTCATGCGAGGGTACACACACACAAAACTAAAAGCTAATGTCATAATTTCATGGTACATTAAGAAAAATGAAGATTAAGGTACATCAATATATTATCACATGCGAAGTTTTCATGTGGTGTTGCATATACATAGCAATGAACATTTAAATTAGCTGGTTTTAAGTCAAAATGAATGTCAAGCTGTAGCTTTTGGAAATGTTCTCTCAAAGGAGCCTCACAACAAGAGCTATTCCATTTCCTTATTGATTTTAACTAAAAAATAATTATAAGAACAGCTTGAATTTTCTACTGTGTATCAATATGCATAGTAAACTTGTGTGTGAAGAGTTATTAAGAGACAAACAAATTAGTAAACAGTTACATAAAAGGAATACAATTGCAACAGAAATTTAGTCTGACCTCAGGAATGTTACTTGGCAAAAATCTATATTGTCCAAAGACAAAAGAGAAGCTTGCATTGCTTTCAGAGAGGTTTGGAGATTAAATTCTGGATGGGTTCGGGAAGAACGTAGACAAATAATGGTAGTATAGAAAGTACTAAAAATTACTATTAAAAAAATTGCCTTGGCTATGAGCATTTCCTTTTCTTCATTATGTTTCAGATACTTAAAAGAACTACTGCATATTGCTCTTCCATGTTTTCTCATAAGCCTCCTACCTCTGATACCTAAGCTAGAGATTCATAACCACTTGTAAACATTCAGACAAGGATTCTAGGTAAGTTTCCTAAACTTATAGCTAACTTTATGATCATGGGTAGATTAGTAACAACCACAACAAGGGCTGGCTGAAGAGTTCTCCAGGAGCAAATGATGAACATTTCTGGAAATCAGGTAAGTACTTCCATTTCTTTCCAAAAATAACCCATGTATAAATTTTGAAGTGCTTTATATGATTTTCAGATAACATTTTAAGTATCATTTCAGACTTCATTCAGTTCTGCAAAAACAAGGTACCCAGTGAACAGTGGTTCAATAATAATGAAAAAATAGTAGCAGCAGCAGAAAACATGTAACAGATACAGGGACATGTCAATACAACTTGTGAAAATTTCCATTACTAAAGAGCACTAGTAGTCTAACCATGGCTTACTGGCTAGACTAAACTGGCAATTGAATATTTATTGAAAAAATACTAATCAACTTCAGATTCTCATTGGCTGCTTAACACTCTTACAGGCAACTGAACAGCCATATCCAAATGGAGCAATTAGGTATCTTACAGCATGCTGAAGGACATCTCACAAGGAGTAGACAATTGCACTGTGTTTAATGGTTCTGAGAGTTGATTCTCATGCACATATTTCTGGCTACAGCAAAAGTTGTGCTAGAACTGGAAACTAACTTCTTTGGAATCTGAAAGTTAACTGAAACTCTTGGTGAGATCGTTCCTTGCTAAGATGAACAGACAATATTCATGAAACGTTTGTTTTATGCTGCCAGTCTATGGCTCCCTCCCTCCCTCTGAGTGCCTTTTCCTGCAAGCCACAGTCCACTGATGCACTCCTCCCACACTAAATATGTTTGCATTACCGCTACT
>WAAG01074897.1:2535-13155 GCA_013390105.1 Tichodroma muraria
TTAAATTAGTCCAGAGTGAACTCCACTCAGAAAAGCCATCCCCGCCCGATCTGCGTGATCTTCCGTGGCTCCAAGACAGCCCTGAGGAAATTCTCTCACCGACCCATGCTGCAGGAGAAGAAAACTCGAATTCCATCAGCCAGATATCAGCAACGAAGCTCACAGTTTGGCTCTGCGGTCTTTTTTTTTTCCTTTTTCCCGGTCAGCCTGACTTGCTTCCCCCTCCCCCCCAGGCCCGACGGCCACGTGGGGAGAGGGGGAGCAGAGAATGTTCGGCAGGAGCTCTTACCTGAGCCTTTGCCGGAAACCAAGAGAGAGCTGATTCCCGGGTTTGCATTTAAAAAAGGTGTATCGTAAAAGGCGTACCCACGCTTTCATTGGTTTTATCAAATGTCAGTAATACACATTGGCCAATCACGGCCAAACTACTACAGCAGGAAAAGCATATCTTAGAGGAAGATGAGTCTCTACAGCTAACAAAGTAGTAGTTGGGTGTGATTGGCCCTTAGTAGTTCCATTATACTGTGCTTCTCCTGTGCGGGTATACATTTGTGCTTACAAATTTGGTAGTGGCCATTCCTGCTCCAGTAATTGTGATTTAATATTAAAAAAAACCCAGCTCTGTAGGCTGAAGACACAGTTGCATAACTTAGAGGTAATTTCATTTGTCAAACAAGCCAGTGGGCTTTGCAGTAAAACAAACCAGCATCTGATTGCTGACTATTACCTCGGTAATTTAACCTCATTTAGGAAACATATAGCTACTGTGTAATCCTTTGCTAAAGCTTAATAAATTGAAATGCTACTGTTGCTCCCATGGACATTCCATTTAATTTACAAACCACTTGTACACTAAGTATTTTATACATGTTTGTAGAACATCCTCTATCAATTAGATTTTTTGACAACTAAATCCACCTGTGTTATGTTATGACGGGAGTTGGCAATGTTTTTCTTGTGGGATTTCTTTCAGCTCCTGTTTTCAGATCAGTAATGGCAGCAGTCCTTTTGATATAGATCAAAGCAAGAATGAAAGCTTAGAAGCAAGTGAGAGTCATAAGGTGAAAATGAAGAGAGGAAAAAGAAATGAAATCCCACGTAATAGCCTAGAACCTTTATACAGCTATAACTACAATATTATATTAGTATAATTTACTTCTAAGTATGAAGCTGAACCTTCGGAAGCTTGGATATCATATTTTCTTCCTTGATTACAAACCAGTGAAATTTATCTTGCCTGTACAGATGTTGAATTTTTCCTTTCTCAGCCTGTATTCACTTAGAGTCATTAAAGATCTAGGGCACTTAGTGTAAATATTAAAGATGATGTATGAAGCCTGACAAATTTAATCTTGTGTAATTACACTGTACCTTGCTCTTCTAGCTAGCAAAATTTTCCCTGCAATTCTGTCTGGTTAAATAATCTCCTAGTGCAATATTGGGCTCTTGAGCAGCTGCAGTGCTGGTGAGATGAACGATGTGATTCCATACATTAGCTTCATTTTTCCAAACATTTTATGAAGGTTTCATGATGTTCTGTGATTAGCTGTAGCAGCCTGCAAAGGAGGTGTTATATTCAAAATTATTTTACCCTGAGAATAATTCTTGAAAAATATGTGTAAATTAATTTCTTCTCCTGGTTCTTGCAGTGCTTTCTAGTGGACATAGTTTTCTTCTGCAGACCAAAGATAGAAACATTTCTGTATAGAAAAATGCAGTTTATTGCCTGTGAGTAAATTTCTCACTGGCTAACTAATAGGAGGTTTAAGTTCATTATCCACCAGATAACTTTCCTAATAAGCTCAGATTTGGCATGAACAGGAAACTGAAGATTTGCCATTTATCTGACCTGTTTGTAGGTGCCCTTTCTGTTTATTTGACCATTTCATTCTCTTCTGTCTAACGTCCCTCTGGAAAAAGAGAGTACAGAAAGAAGGGCAGCTAATTAATGCTTCCAAATTTTGTTTCTATTTCTAACTCATCCGCAGTTTCCCTTTTCAGATACGTTGTGGGAAAATATCAAATAGAGTCTAATGAACTATTACTCACAGTCAATTAAGACACACACACACAAATTAATTGCAACACCGTGCAGATTTTAACACCTAGGAAGGCAGTAAAAATCCAAGTCAATTAATGAATAGTAATATATCCTTTCCTTGAAAACTGTTCAGTTTTGGTCAGCCCCATTGTACATTAGACAAAGCAAATCCAGAATGTCTGCACAGAAATTAAAATAATTCTCAGTGTAAAGAGAAAAGTATGAAAAGATTGATACTGTTTACAAGCAGATGTTAAAAAGAAAATATAGTGAAAAGGCATTGAACACTTCAATGTATTAGGGATCAGGTAGGTTCTCCGTAAGAGTCAGAAGAAATTTGAAAACGTGAAGAGTTTATAACTTCTGTAAAAATTTTTGTAAACATTAAAATAAAAGTTATTTAAGAGAATTAAGGGAATTAAAAGAAAATATATGTCATTTTACTGTGCTAATTACAATGACAGACATAATCCATAACCAAGTGCTGACTGGGATTAGTATAAAAGAAGTGTGATAATACCAGACAATTTTGAAAGGACTGGGTAACCATATTAAGTTGGAGGAAAATTTTATATCCTTATATGCTAGTAACTAAATTCTTATTTAGGTATTATTTAAGTATTTCTAGAATTTAAAATTGTTTTATTCCTTAGGCGTTCAATTTTTAGCATCCTATTGTTATTTTTAAGCATTTGCTACTTATTTTGATGTGTTAGATGGAATTGTTTGTTTTTAAATGGCAGTTTTTCTCTTAGTCAACTTTGAAATTAATGAAGTTTAATTTCCCATATTTAAGCTTTATAAGTAATATTTCTGAGTGGATTTTTCTTCTTAGAGGAAGTTGATGGTAATCTACAAGCATACAGCAATCAGTTACAAAGTGTACTTAATGCATAATATCATAATCCTATTTAAGGTGTCCTTTTTTATGTTATTTGCATTCCCCCCAAAAGTGATTCTATTTAAAATGGTTAGAGTAGCCAGTGGTTAGTTGGGATTGTTTGTGGAAAAATGTTAGGACTCCAGAATTGGATCATTCTTGTAGATGCCACTAGTATAGACATATCTACTCTGTCCAGTTCAAAACTCACTTCGGATCTGTGCTTCCAGGTAATGCATGTCTCCTACAGCATTTCAGCAGAGGTTCCTCTTGAATATTTGTTTAGGAGAGAGAAATTTGTACTTGTTTTTATGCAGAGGTCCTGAGTTCCAGCCGAAGCCCTCTGCTCAACCAGGCCAATTGTCTTCCCCTCTGGCTCATCTTTTAGCACACAGGGAGCAGCCTACTCCTGTAACTGTAATATTGCCTCCTTAGGGCACTTCCAGCCTCCCTGGACTGCTTTGGCTTTCAGGACTGCCACTAACAGGACTCTCTCAACCTTATCAAGCCAATGTCTGTCCAGAACTCCAAGGTGGCCCTTTCTGCTGAGGCCCCTCTAGAGTTTTCTGAGTATTGAAAACCTCCATTTCACAATTGCCATCCCTGAGATGGCCTGCAAGCACCCATGATTCAGCAGGTCCCGTGGGACATCTCCCCTCCTTAGCTTCCTCCTCAGCTGTGTCAGAAAGTTTTCTGCCACACACCAGGAACCTTCCAGACTGCCTGCTCGCTGCTGTCTTGTGTTTCCAGAAGACATTTGGCAAGTTAAAGTCCCCCATGAGAACAGGGGCTAGCAGTCATGATACTTCTCCTAGCTGCTTACAGATCATTTTGTGTGCCTCTTTACCCTGATTAGGTGGTCTGTAGCAGATTCCCACCATGGTATCTGCCCTTCTGGCCTTTCCCCTGATTCTCACCCATGAACACCCCACCCTATTGTCACCATTGTTAAACTCTAGATAATCGAGATTCTCCCTAACTGCATCTCCTTCCTTGTCTGCTTTAAATCCTAATGGAGAAGAGTTTAAGGATGGTGATGCAATGTTTAGATGGGATAGCTTCATAACAGATTCTAGTACTTTTCTTTTCCCTCCATGCAACCTAGTGGAGAATCACAAGGAAGTTTGTGCAAACTTAAATGTAGTGTTCAATCACCACCAGAATGCCTTGCAAAGTCAAAAATGAAAGCTGGATTCAGGGAAAAAGAACAAGCCAGAGCAGTGCTTGGATATTATGTCATCCCCTGGTTTCATTTTCTTTCAATTTTATGTAAAAAATGGTGTTTCCTTTTGTATCCAGGAGGGATATATTATGGAAAAATATATCAGCTTTTTTATAAAAGCTTTCAACAGCTTTTAAAATTTGTTTGTACTGTCAATACAGGCACCACATAAGAATGTGTCAGATAAATATTTGTTTTCAAATTATTGAACAAAAGAAGTGTGTGAGACAGATTGCAGTGGAGTTTGAATTTACCAGGATAAGCATACAAATAATTCCCACACATATAACAGAATGTTATTATCTCCTTATTCAAGATTGATTTAATTTTCAAATGTTTTGGGGCATAGAATTTTTTTAATTGAAGTTCTTCCAGGAGAATTCACATCTCAAAGTAACATTGATGTTTTAATCTGTTGCATGGCATATTGCAGGAAAGATTCCATGTATCACTTCCTTCTCCTTTCCACATAGTCTCTTATCCTTACTGCTTTACTTTCTAGGGTTAAGGGTTGGTGACTCACAAATTCAGTGTATGATTCCCCTAACTTAGAGAATTATCATGAGAAGCAGCAGGAAAAGTCTATCTCTTTTTTTAAGGAAGTATTCTCTGAAGTCAATAATCAGTTACCTTAATTACAAAACCTTGGCTATGTCTGGGACCACTTCTTGCTGTGTGCCTTTCTACAAGTGGGTTGGCACCTTCAGTTGTGGAGTAGAAGGGCCTCTGTTCCCAAATGTGGGCAGCTCAAGAACACAGGGTAGCCTGAACCTACTGCTTAAAAGGAGAATGTGGAGTGACAGATTTCTCCATTTTAATAATTTCCCTGAGACCATTTATTAAGATAAATAAGGCCTCTTTCACTGCTATAGTGTGAGTGTGGCATTATATTAGGATTATTGTTTCTGCAATACTATAAACATTTGTTCATGCTATATCATTGAAGAAAAAGAACACAAATTTGAGAAAAAGAAAAGCCTAAGTAGGAATAACCTCAAGGAAAAAATAGGAGCCAGAGATGACAATGAAGTCAGGATTAACATGTCAGAAACTTAAAAGGAGAAGATAAGGAATACTTAGAAATTGTAAAGAGGAAACAAAATATTGGTTTTCTTTTAAGAGGAGAACTTAACAGAAAAATGTATTGCATCATTAATATGGAATATGAGGTAAAACGTAATGTTTGGAAGGTGCAGATATGGGATAGTGTATTTGGTTTGATTTGTTTTCCTCTTAACTGTTTTAGCTTTACAGGTTAATGGGAGAGTGAACTGATACTAAGATTGAGAGCGTATATAAATAATAAAGAACTCACAACTTTCTAGTATTAAATACCCAGAAGTGTAAAATATTCTTGCTTATATATTGACTAGATGTAACCTAAAATTAACTGAAGTACACACATGCATTTTTGAATTAATAAAAATATGTAGATTCTAGAGTTCTGCTTGTATTGTCCTTCAATGCGTGCAGCTTTCAAAGAATACCAAAAAAAGCTGATAATAAATTGTAGATTACATTTTTCTTTCTCTGTGTGGTAACCCATAAACAATAGATTTTTAATATTACAATTTATTATGCTAATTTAAATTTATAATGACTTTCTGAACAAAAACAGAAGTATCTGAACTTCTTGATAGTTAGCAGAAGTTTTTTTCTAGTTGAAAGAGCTTAGCAACCTGAGTAGTTGATATTGGACATCATTTATGTAATTCTTTTTAGTGCTGGAACATGTTTTAATTAATATATGTGTCTAAAATAATTTTTTTTTCTGAGGTTTCCCTTCACTTTATTGTTGTGCCTTGTATAGCAATGGACAGGATTATTTAAATTTTTAAGATGGGCACAAGGGTAAGTATTTAGGCATAACCTTGTATTGGTTGTGCACGTGCTGCATAAATATTCTTCAGAGTGCATTTTCACACTGGGTATCCTCTTGGTAATCACATTAATAAACACAGGACAATTAGTTTTATACAGACTGTCTAATAAATCAGCTGGGATTCTTTTTCCCCTGATGTGTAGCCTGGGCAAGATCTTCCCGGGAAAATGCCTAATACCCATTAATGTATATGAGAGTTTGGGGTTCAGCACTTCTAGGTTCATGTCCTGAGGCAGAAAAGCCCTGTTTTGTTTCTTAATCAATAAAGAATACATTGTTCCTGGCTATGGATCAGGGTTTTGGGCAGTGCGTGTCTCCTTGACAGCACTGTATTTTGCTGGCTGGAGGCACAGATCATGCTGATGTGTATTTCTTTAATTTCTATTCTCACTTTTAGTGAAGATTTAATTAGACTCTGATGATGCTTAAGAAGAGGAAGGGACGACGTTTCTCTGATCATTGTTCTTTCTAATGCAGAGGGCGGTAGTTTTCTGACATGCAGCATTTAGCACGTGAAAACAGGCATCTGTCTTTATTTAGCAAATGGTCGTTTCTCAAACTTCACGACAATTGTGCTAAGAGAAGCTGGGGAAAGGCTGTGAAGCTGGGGAGGAATGCAGCGTCTGGGTCTGGGAGCGCTGGAGCCCTGAGTGCTGATAGCAGCGTGCTCCCTAGTGCAAGTTTCCAGAGAGCTTTTCTTCTTGGCTCTGACACAGCCAAGTCTCTGCTCCGACACAGATGTTCCTCCAGCAGCTCTCAGTGAGGCTGCTCGACGGATACAATGTCATACCCAGAGGTTCGTGGTCCACCTCAGCCTTCTAGGAGGACTCGCCACTGATGAAATCAAATGCTCAGAGAAGCATGAGATGCGGGGCTTTATCTAATACTTTATCTCAGCAAGAGTGGCTGCTGAACTGCCACTGCTTGGTATAGTGGTGCTTTACACCACTGCAAATTTCTTCAAAGCAAACTCTTTGTAAAATCCTCTAATTTCCTCCTGACTGCAAACCGGTGTGAAGACTGGAATGATTTGCCTATTGGAAGAATGTTGACTCTCGAGTGGGAGTCGGAGGGACTACAAACAGTGGGTATTGTTGTGATTATATTTGCATCTCTGAAGCTGCTTCATTTGCTGGGACTGATTGATTTTTCAGAAGGTAAAGTGGTCACTCACAGTCTGTGCTGTTTGTAGGTTTTGTGTCTGATCTGCTAAAATAGAGAGCATCAGCTGTAAAAGCTGTGGAATGAAAAAAGGGAAAATAATAGACTAAAAACCCTGGTTTGCTTCTGTTGCTTTTGCTTTGTTATCGAAAACAGAAGTAGATGCTAGCATAAGATTTTTATTTTACAATGAGTTACAACTGTGAGAGGATATTCATTAAAAAAAGACTAAAATAGTGAACATAACACCTGTCAGTTGCCTTTGAAAGCTGTTCTGTGCTATTGAACTTGATAGATTTTAGTTCAGTTCATGTTTACAAAATGCTTTGCTATTCTGATTTATGATGCAATTAGTTTTCTTCTGTATAAATATCTGTGTGTTAAAAGTCGGTTTCATAGATAAATGGAATTACACTGTTATTACAGGATGAGCTTTAGGATCAAGCCTGCTCTACATCTTTTAAAAAAAAAGACATAGATGCCAACATTAAGTGTGTGTATTTAAAATATATATCATTAATATATGTTTTAAAATTCCTGTTGCTTGCTCAGAATCTTGTCTGCTCTCTACTTTATGGGTCATATCATTTCATCTACTCCCAAAGAGGGCTTCACATTAGGACTTCTATTTCTATACAAAGTGAGGGGTTTTTTTCACATTTTATAGAAATAAGCTATTTCAGGTCAGTTATAACTGAGATTTTTTGCTGTCAACTTTTCAAGTTTTTCCAAAATATCTACTCAGTCACTGAAGCCCTTGCTCAAAAAATACTTGCTTTTGTCATTACGTTTGCTCATGTCAGTCCAAACCAATCCTTTTTGCTGGGTAACTGCTTTCAGTCAGAATCACACAGGCGAGGGGAGCACTCCAGTTTTCTGAAACATTAACTTTTCATCATAGAATAGGATCTTTGATGGATGTAGATTCACATAATCATCTCATAAAATTGTTCAGAGTGCTGATAAAATTTGAGATCTTTAGCACTTACATAGTTACTGAACTATTGAAATAAATCATCTTTCAAAATGTATGTGGTGAGAATATATATTTGCTTTGTTACTATTATGGGATTACTTTTTCTTGTTAATTCTTAACAAAAGTTAATTTACCCCTCATAGCAGTGCTCACTTTTGGGTTTTTTTAATACTCTGGATGTGTAACATTAGTGACATGTAAAAAAATCCTTGTGGTTATGGATTAGCTTCAGATTTATTACATATGGTTATAAATAGGAAAAAAAGATTGAAATGCAATAGCGGGGGTTTTAGCATACGTTGAGTTAGATCCTTTTCCTGAGTTCTCACTGGTATTGCCATTAAGTTTGTGGGAAAAGGTTTTATGTGATTTCAGCTCTATTAAATCACTTTTTAAAAAAAAAATCTTCCTGGTACAAATTACACTGATTTTAATAGTAGTAATAATTCCAAGATGATCTATCAATTGAAGTACACCTTTTTGTTCCAATGCACCCATTGCTGTCATGGCATTTCCTCACATGATAATAATTTCACTCAAAAGTATCTAGCAACATAAGCCAATCCCTAAACGTAAAAAGATTAACCTTTGTAAGGTACAATTCATTTATTTATAATTGTGGTGTGAGTAACTCCAGTGACTTGAGGGATTTTGAGTTCCCCTGAGGCAGATCTGTGCTAATCAACTCTTCCATGTTTGGGTACTACCACTACATTAAACAAATATTCTGCCCCAGATGGTTAAGGAATATTTTATAGTGTATTCAGAGCTAGTGATTTGTTGTTCACCTACTGAATGCAAGGAAAGATTTTCTCATCATATCCAAGGAGGAGCAAGCATTTAAACTGCCAGCATTGATCTGGAAACCAAAATAAGCAATGAGTCCTCCCCATGTACCATATGCAAGCAGGTCATCGGTCATATGCTGAAACAAATCTGTTCCCATAGTTAGGCTTTCTGGTGCCTTAACATGCTTGCCTTAACTTCCCTGATACATTGACTTATACTGTAAATATCCCTGAAAGAAATGACAGCATGCCTGATGTTTGCTATTGCAGGGTAGAGAAGACAGATAAAGGACAAATCCTTAGTTGCTAAATTGCTACAAATCCACTGATTTTAGTGCAGTTATGGTGAAGAAGAGGCTGACTTGGCCTCATCTCCATGAGACAACAGGAGAACCTAGTCAATCTGCTTAGTTTCACTGAATAAACTGAATCATGGAATTAACTAGGTTGGAAAAGACCTTTGCCATCATCGAGCCTAACCTGTATTATCAGTGTTCAACAATTGGCAGGACAGAGAGAAACCTGGTTTTATCCTGTGTCCCAAACTAGGGACTATGTTATTCTGCTTTAGCCTTTCTCCACTTTCCAATGAGGAGAAAACAGACCAGAATGAAGATAAAGCTGGCTTCACTTGAGCCAGTAAGCTATTTCAGTTAAAAGGACAGAACTGAATCAATACAACTTTTACTAGGGGAGATTGAAACTCCCCTTTCCCTCTCCTTCCATTACTTTGAAAGTGGTTTGACACTGACCGTTATCTTCCCTCCAACTTCTTTTCCTGGAGATTTTTCTGCTGAGCAGCTTCACTCCAAAGCTTTTGTTTTGTTACTCAAGCTGGAAGGGGAGGAGAGAGATCAAACTGAAGCAATGGATCAGAACAGTGAAACAAAAGGACCAGGATTAGAGGGAATTCATCCACCAGAACCTCGGAGGGGAGAGAAGGCAAAATGAAGAATTCACTTGGCATTTCTGTGTCCGGAACAGCTGTCAAGTAGTAGCTATGCAGAGATATTATCTAAACAGGGTGAGCAACTTTTTAAAAATCAGGGAACTGCATAAATCAAAGTCTTTGAAAGGACAAACTCTACGCCTTTTCCTACATCATGTACTGATTGTATCTTGAAATATAACATCTTTTACAGGAATGTTTTTCTTGTGAATAGGATCAGCCATTGTTGCAATCTATTTTAGACTCCCTTATTCCTTTCTTATTCTTTACACTAATCTTTAACAGTCTTTAGAGCTTGTTGTTATTTTTCAAATGCTAATTCAGATATAAATGTCGTGTTTGGCATGTGAAGGTCCCATGAACTCCGTTTTGTTTGGTTAGTAGGACTCACTGGTGCCTTTATGTCTGTAAACTCAATGGGCTATCAAGGGTAGGTAAGAATATTTGACCCTTAGTTTCTCCTACTCTGATGCAAGGAAAGGACCAGTTCACTTGCAGTTATCACTAAATATATTTGGCTGTAAAGGCAGCTTTGTAAGTAATTTGTTGCTTTAGCTACAAATTGAAAATTGGTTCAGGGGGTAAATAGAGGTAGTTTTTAATAGAGGTACTTTTCTGCTTTAGATATATCTGCTCTATGCAGGTAGAGAAAGATCTTTTTTTTCTATCTAATCTAATCTGGATGGACAGATGTTACCTCCAGTCCAAAAGTCATGTTAAT
>WAAG01074919.1:0-10406 GCA_013390105.1 Tichodroma muraria
CATACCTGGCAAGAGGCTGATAAATTATTATTCTCTTACCTGCTGGCTACATTTGAATGAAAAGGATTGCGAGCAGCTGTTGCATGTTGCAACAACCTTAACAGAAAGCAATCTTACTCTGCACTAAAGACTTTTCCAAAAAGTATAGTAGAAATGTGTGAATGTCTTTTCATTCAACATCATACTAGAAAACTGCTAAAAGTTCCCTGAATTCCACTGGTGGTGGTACTTTTTGCAGCTTAGTGGAAAACAGAAACTGGCTGAAGTCTTTCAGCCACATTGGTTTCTGATTTCTGTTCCCCTTTTTGTTCAGCATTTTTCTGTGCCCTTCTGGTCTGGGAACACGAGTTCAACAATCTGTCATTGCTGTCCTAGGAAAATGGGGTATTTTAGTACTTCCTGCATGCAGAGCCTTGCCTCCTGGGCTCAGCATCTGCAGACATCAGCCAAAGGCTATTAGCATTACCTTCTGTATTGTTACAGTGCCCAAAAATTCCAGGCAAGAATCAGCCCTGATTGTGATGGGCGTTGAACGAGCACAGCTGGAAAATCCTGCTCTGAAGGATTCATGGACCTTTCAGCAGTAATCCTGATTATAATAATTTACAGACTTCCACTAGTAGAACCTAGGGCAATTTAGCCTGTGAAATATATAAGTATGGTGTGGAGTAACTCACGAAAATGGCATAAAGGCATATTTATATGAAAAACAATCCATGTGCCAAGGTTTAGGAGACTAATTTCCTGTATAGCCACTGGATGATGGGGAGGATACAAGAAGCAATTCAGAGCCCTGAATCGCAACCTGAAAAAGCTCTTGCTCCATATTCCTTGAAAAAAAAAGAAAAAAACCAAAAACACTTTCAAGGTGGACACAAATGGTGGGTTTCATGTTTAGGCAGTTTTAACACATCCAAACCCAGAGCCTCACAAAAAACTGACCCTGGTAGTAAGTCTGATTTAAAGCATACCAACATTAAATAATTCTAAAAATATGTGCAGTTTTATAGAATTTTAAATGCACTGTACAATTAAGTCAGTTGTAATGAAAAGGCTTCATATAATATTGGAAGTTTTAATTTCTACAGAGTCATCTTGATTCATTTCTTCATACCTTATTGCTATATCAAATATTGATTTTAACTTCATACCTAATGTTATGAGCATGCAATCTTTTACATTTCAATGTTAATCTAAGTAAAATTAATGGAAACTTCTTTAACCTAACAAAAGAAATGTTTCTATGTTCATACAGCTATTTTAGAAGCTATTATTATTCACCTATATGGATGCTGTTTGCCTATAAAAGATAACCTAGGCTATATATGCAATATATAGACATTTATATAAAACATAAGCTTTTTCTGTACAAGAGAAAGACATCATAACATATTTTAGCATATTGGAAGTTTTGCAATATGGTTGTTTTTTAAATGATAAACCACAAAAAATTGTTTGTTTTCACCACAATTTAGAATTACTAGAAGGAAGATAAGAATGAAAGGCCACAGCAGATGATTCTGAAGGTCTCAATATCCTCTCTCTAACTGGGCCCCAGAGCAAGTGACTGAAGGGGAACATAGACAAAGGAGAGCACAGGACCATGCTGGATGTGCCAAGCACAGTCATGGGTCCCAGGGCTTCGAAGACCAGTGTGGCTTCCGTGTATTCAGGAACTCTTAATGAGCTGATTTTCCTAGACTTGCCCAGTCTTCCATGACCCCATGCAGACTTTTAGCTTCACAACACCCTGTAGCCAGACAATTCACATCCCAAGCTTTCGAAAGTGTGTTTTGAATAGGTCTCCTTTTGGTTTTCTTTGATGGCCCCTGTTCTTTTACTGGGAAAGCCAGAAAATCAATAGTGCCCGATTCACTTTCTCCCCGTGCCCTCCATGGTTTTACAGAGTTGGAAATTTCCTGAATGCAGGAATTTTGTTCTAAAGAAATTTCTGTGGAGCAAATTTCTGGTTCTCAAAAATTTAAAGGGAAGATTGTAATTAGCAATAATGTCAGTCCCTTCAATAGATCATTCTCTAGTGGCTTTGCATATGAAGCATATGTAGCATATGAAGATATATTCTTCTTTGGATATCAAATTTTTAGAATCTATTTTTTTTAGTGAACTGTAGGAAAGCACAGACACATGCACACATGCAAAACAGCAAACCTTTCATTTGCTTTGTGTGAGAGGAGATTAAAAAAACAGCGCTTGCCAGCTTCATATTGTTAAGATGGTTCCTAAATATGATGAAGGACTGAAAACTCCCATTAGCTGCAGATACGAAAGTCCTATATTTGATTTACTTATAAAAACTGCATTATACCATGTAAAGCAGATTTGAAATTTTTAGGATATTTTGGAGTTCAGACAGTGTATAAAAGAGCCTGAATTGATTAACTCCACCTCTTTGGTTTTGAGAAAGTGATGCTAACATTCTAATAGTTCACAGGCCATCTTTCAGAAAAAACCCACTTTTCTGTCATCTCAGATTGCTTTCTATTATGAATCTCACAAAGTCTGAATGTACTTTGGAAACATTATCAAGCATTATTCTTCAAATTCCCCAAAACTGTGGCTTGCTGACATTTTTGAAGCTACTGAGTAGCACTGAGGTATCTATGTGATTCATCTGCAGTGTAAAGCAGGTGGGGCACCTGAAGACAGAAATATTTGATTAAATTGTTGCTGTTGTTGGATTGCTGCTCCGTACAATGTGGAAACTGACAGCATTATGGAAAATAACAGGGCAGGCCAATTGGGGATAATTCTGTAATTTATGATGCATGGAGTCACTATGGAAAATCCATTCTTTCTTACTTATAGGGATACCATCTGTTATCAACAAGGCTTTAAAAAAATATTGCATCATTATTTGCTGTTATATCAAGACTATGTGTTTCAAGTACCATTATTTTACATTTTTAAAAATTAATTGAGAAATCTGGAATATTATGATTAAGCAACACATTTCTGCTGAGGAGTGCTGGAAGACCTTCACCTGATAAAGATGCTCAGATTTTGGATAACCTGTCAGGTAACAACAGCTGGGTTGCGGCTGTCTGGAGCTGGAGGCAGAGGGCAGGGGCCAGACCTGAAGCTGAGGTGTTTGTACAAGAGATGCTGCTGCTTTCCTTGGCTGCTAAGGAGCCACATGTTGCTCTGGGACAGCCTCAAGAGAGTGAAGAATTTACAGAGTTATGGGCAGAGAGGCTTTGCCGCATTTTTTCAGAATTCTGTGGTGCATTATGTTAGCTATTATTACTATTGATAGCAATGTGTGCTATATCCAGCACATTTATTATGGTTAACATTAACAACAGATGCTGTAGGATGATAATACTAATGCAAAAGGAAAAATAAAGCAACAAGTTAAACAACTGTGAAATTGTTCATTGCTTCTTCAATAACCCATTAATCACACAGCTCACTGACGATATTGGCTGTGAACCAATGTGACAGATGGTGAATAAAAATCAATGTCTTTTAAAAACCACCCACAGCAATATATTTCAGTTTTACATTTTGGGCCTGCGTCTCTACTCCTAGGCATGAGGTAACACAGCATAAACACACATCTCTGTGAATAACTGCAATGAAAAGGGGTTCAAATCATCTTTAAGACAAAATGTAGGGACATTACTTAGAAATAAGTAAACTTATTTTTGAATCTATTTTCCAACACATTATGGAATTTGTGTTACCTGATAGTACTAATACAACATATAATTGATTGTGTATTTAAAATTCAAATGGAAGTAAAGAATTGTCATTGAGAGACTGATCTCCGGGTGACACAAAGAGTCATATTTTAAAGTTTTTTATAGAGATTGCATAAAGGAAGGTTAATTCTTGTACCCTGTACTCACTCTTCACTACCATGCTTGTTCTGCAATCCTTGTGTTATGGCTTCTTCTATTGTCAAGATCACAGATGACAGAGAAGTCAACTGGATTAATCTTCTCCTCTTCCAGTAATTTTCAAAATTTACCAATTTATTGGCATTATAAAACATTCTATAGTTGAGGTGTGGATACCTTCAGAATTTTCATGTACTTAGGTGTATAGATACTGTGTTTGTTTTGAAAATAATAAAATTTAAATCATTGATTTATTGTCAACCAAAACTACTTGGGAATCCAAGAAGAATACATTTAAATATTTTTTGATAGAAAATAAACAAATTTCAAAATTTAAAATGTTTTGTTTACAGACTTGAAAAAAGAGTTCTGATTTCCATTTCTAACTGAGGTTTTTCAGACTTCTAGGCTGCACAAAGATGTTGTCCTGTGTCGTGTTGTCAGACATAGGCAACAAAAAATACTTATGAAAAAATTCCCATTCTGATGAAAGTCACTCACTGATTTACACCTACTTTGCTCCTTTCCATTTTGTTATTTCATTCTGTGATATCTGACACATTTGCTTTTAATTACTGAACTCCTTTAAGCATGTCCCTTATCTAATTTCAGAGCATCTGTCTCTTTTCAAAGATCTAGTATTACAGTTATGGTGCTTATCTAGATTAAGTACGGAATGTGAGTGCAGTGATTCATGTCAGCGCCCTGTTTCCAGACAGGAAAGGGTTAAAATTAACCAGAACCGGAACACAAAGAAAAACCTTTTGCTAGAAAAATAATGATTGTGAATTCCACCAGGATGGAAAATGATGGATGCAGGATTCCACCACGTCTCTCAGCTTACAACCACCCGGGCAGAAAGCAGATAACCAATAACAGCTCTTCAGATGGCTTACCTGAAATAGATGTGCAGGCTGCAGCAGAAAGGTACAGAAAGGTACACGACAAGTTGCGCATTGTGACCTGAACAACAAAGCAACAGACTGGGACAAAAGCCAGGGGGAAGAAGCTGGCTCCAGCTGGCTGTCCCAGCTGCAGAGCCCCAGCTGCCCTCGGGGGTACCAACAAAGCTCAGTGCAGGGCTGGGCTGGTCTCACGGGTGCCACATGTGCTGGGTGGATGGGGGACAGACCAGCAGCAGGATGGTGGTGCTGGCCCTGAGCAGTTTTAAAGTGCTGACACCATGCTACAAAAGTCAAAGCAAGATTTTTGGCCTTTTTCTTTACTGGTTAGCTACACTAACAAGACAAAATCCTGCTGCCAGGTTTGATTGGCTGAGTGTAGTTAAGGGCACATAACATTGTCTTGCCAATCAAAGTTTTAGATCCAGCCTTTTTCATTGCTTCTGGTACTACTGTAGGTTTGGGGTTATATCAGCTATTTTACTGCTAATATTTTATATTTTGCTGATGCTGTGGTTTTGGGTTTTTTTCCTAGAAAATCTTCTTAGCAGTAGTCCTAAAAGAATAAGCCAGTAGCTGCACAGCAGCACTGATGAAACTTCTAGCATCCAAAGCACCCACAATTAAAGCCCACGAGTACAGTTTGTTTTACAAGTTAATATATTTCAAAAAAATCATATTGAAAGTTAAGCACCAAAATACTCATTAAAAACCAATTAAACATCTTTTAAGTGTTTAACATGTGTAAGTATTTTATATTGTGACAAAAATAACATTTTATTAGCAGTTCTCTGCACTGTAAAACTGCAGGGAGCAGATGCATTGTATCTGGAGCATATGAAAAACAATTTCACAAAGTGTAAAGTCAGAAAATCTGAATATGTTTTCATTAAATGCTTTGATAGTCATGAACTGATTGTGAACAGAACATCAACGGTCAGGATAATATTTGTAATATACATCTCAAACACGGTATGATCCAAGTAGGTCTATGAGATAAGGATCCGTATCAAGTGCTGAAGACTGTACTTCTAAAAAAATTGCAGCATAACACAGGTGTTTTACTAACAGAAACTACAGATGGTCCCAGTCCAGAACATGATCCAAGCATGATATGTGGTCCAAAAGTTAGCATCAACATTGCTTATTTACAGTGGTCAACATAAGCAAAGGTGATTGCTTATGTTGGGGAATTGCTGCATCTTGTGAATGGAAAGGAGAGTTTTCAAATCTGCCATTTCTCTAATTGTATGACCTTTTAAATGTGTCCATACAACTACTTAGAACAAACTACTTATATCAAACCTGAGGATAAATGGCTTTAACCTTGCATCTCTTTAATTATTTCTTGGGAAAACAAGTTGCCATAGGAGAATGACCTGCTACAGCCAGTCTTCTACTTCTGTTCGTCTGTTTATATCTTCCACCTGGGAGAAACAAGGCAGCTGCCCACTCACCCTCTCTCCTCCTGTCTCACATACCCTGCAGATCCTGCAGATCTGCACTTATTTATACTCTGATACAGGTTCTCACTGCAGCACATGTAATCTGTGGAGAATGCACTCCAGCACTGCTGCCAGAATTCTGTGCAAGAAAGGCCACAGTGAAGTGGAGAGAGGAGGGCACCAGGATCCCACCAGAGATCTGGAGGACAAGGAGAAGGGAACTGAAATGACACTGCCCATATTGGGTGCAATAACAAGACTTTAGTTTGGGGGTTTTTCTGCACTCAAGGGCCTTTGGCAAAGAAAGCTTTCAGTTCATGTCAAAACAGACAGAAAAGGGACACAATTGTATAGACAACATGAGTAGCTGGGGATTTAGACTAAAGCACAAAAGAGGCATGTGAATATGACATGTAAATACACCTACATGTCTCTAATATGCAAACACCACTTACTAATGGCATCAGAGCATCACGATCCCCTTATCACAAAGAGATACCTGAGGGATGGCAAACCCAAGGTATGTTTCAATACTTTCTGACTTATGTAGTTCAGGTAAAAGTAAAACTCGGTTACCAAGTAAAACTGATCTTACAAAACTGACCTTTGTCTATTATAGAGTTAAGAAAAAGATGTCGTCTTTTGGCCAGAAAAAAAATATGTAAGTTTTAATAGTACATCTAAAATGATCTTAGATCTGCACTGTTTTTATTTGGATTTTGCAAAAGGCCTTTGCAAAATCTTTAGGGAGATACATCTAATATGCAGAGTCAACCATCATGCTGCAGAGGAAGAAAAGTGTATTTTTTATATTTCTGATACTTGAGCTTGTAATGAAACAGAGCACATGTTCTTCTCCATTCTGCTGTCAGCTATTTTTTGCTTCTCTTCATTTGATGCTTGGCAACAACAGAATTTATTTTCCCTGTCTGCATTGACTGAAGTGATGTGGTCCCTTCCTTCCTTGCTCAGCACTACTTGAACACTACTGCATATTAGCAGAGGGTAAGACAAGCCATTAGAAATTAGCTCTACAGACTGAAATGGTAGCTATTTTGCAAAGTAGAAGTACAAGATGAGAGGAGACAAGTCATATATACCCTGACATGTGAGTAGTCTAAATCAGAGCAACATCACATCACAATGGAGGCATTTCTGTAAAACTTGAATCTGCTTTACTAGCTTCAGTTTTCTGAAGATAAAAGTTGCTCATCACATGGCTGTTACCCAAACACCTGTTCTGCAAATTAACCAGTGATTTTCACCTCCAGTGAGGTCGATAAAGTATTTCAAACCCATCTTTACAAAGTATGCTCATTAAACAAAATAGGCATGCAATCATTCTATTCTAAAACATGTAAAGTATTTCTCTAGAGCCTTATTTAGTTCTCTTTTCCACTCTGAAAATAATTAGTTCCTCAGAGTGAAGTGCCATGCACCTTTGGTAAGGACAGCAGGATGACTCCTTTTCTGTTTGCTACATGCTCCTTGTGACAGCACACAGGTTCATATCAGGAGGTGATGAAATAAGACATTACACCAAATGTTCTCCAGAGGCAGCTTAAAAACTCCTCTCCCTGAACCATTGCATCCAGCTCCGTTTAGACCATTCACAATCAAGGATTTGATTTAAAGAGTGTATCCAACAGCAACTCATCAACCCCTGTCATTCAACAAGAATTAAAAGCCTTCTCTGAACCCAGGCCAAAGTCAACAGATTTGCTCTAATTTCAACAGTCTCAAGCAATCACATCCAGCACCTGCCAGGACAATCACCCCTACAGCCTGAAGAGCTGGACTTTTCCAAATTTCTGTCCTGGTTAAAAACTGTCATCTTTTAAGACAGGGAGGGTCAGGAACTCCTTTGCATGTAAAACATATGTTTTGCATTTTGCAGGTGTGATTTGAGCCCTGTTCTCACAACAGGATAATTCATTTCCTTCTGTGTGTGAGCTGGCAGGGAGAACAGGGACAGATGGTATTATTCCCAATATAAAAGGGAGAATTTAGGCACAGAGGAGTAAAGATAAATATTTATTAATTTGAATGTCCTGTTTGAAGAAGTTGGGCCTTAATTTCCAGAGAGCTTTGTGCTCTTTAGAAATATGTGTTCAAAATAAGACAAATTGCAGAGACTCCAGCTGTGGATGCTATTTATTCTTTTATAAACCAGAGCTCCCAAGTTAGACAGCTGGAAAATGGGTAAAACGAAAACAATCCTTAAGACCACCTGTGAAAACTTTTGTTTACCTGATCTGTCCAGGACTACTCAAGGCATCAGTGGGTAAATCTCAACTATGCCCCAGTTTCTGGGGCAATGTTCTTTGCATATGGTGACTCCTCCCCCTTTAGTACCTGCCTGATCCTCTGCTCAGCATCTGTGTGCTGAAACAAATTGAGCTCCTGATTCATTCCCAAACCAGCTCTATGCTAGGCTCCATACAGGGAAGTCCTGAAATTAAAGACCACAATGAAATTGAATTGCATGCACAATGCAATTTCTAAAGTTGCATTTTTCTCCACTTCTCTATGTTTTGAAAAAAAGAAAAAATTATTCTATTCTATCTCCAACCAAACAAAAAAATAGTAGCTATTTAGTACAAAGGAGTCTCAGACACTGAAATCTGGGCNAGCTATTTAGTACAAAGGAGTCTCAGACACTGAAATCTGGGCATGTCCACTTCTGCTTGTTCTTTGGAGCAAACTGAAGAAAATCCCATAATTTCATCATATTGATGAATATCTTTCCCACCAGAAACATTCTGGTTCATTGTTACTTGAGCTAATGAACCTTCAGTAATGCATTGCCATCCTTCTCGAGGAGCAGCCTGAAAGAGGGAAAGAGATGTTCTGAGACCAAGTTCTATACAAGTTTTCTACTAGAAAAAAGTGAACTTTGGAAACCCTTTTTTTCCCAAGGAAAGGCAAAATATGAACACTATAAAGTCATCCTCAATCCAGCCCTTCCCACCTCTGGCTCTTCCTCCTTCTTTATTGGGCTGTTCCTGTGCACCAGCGATAGGTAAATGCATTTTGGGATGCAAATGGTAAATTCTGGATCTAAATAAAGTCTACCTGGCCATGTGCTCCCCCATAGAAAGTCTTGCTTAGCTTTATTATTTATTTTACTTTCTGGGAAGTACACCTGGCAAGCTTTAGTAAATAACTAGTCTGTAAAAAAATGAACAGTGAAAAGAAAAGGTATATCCCCATTGTATTCTTTTCCATGTTTCTATTTTTGGCTCTAAAACAAGCAAAATCAAATAAAAAAAACCCAAACCTAGAAGAAAATGGCAACTTGTTTTTTAGGTAATCAGGATAGTATATTTTATATTGACCCGCATCTTAAAAACTGGGTGATCTATGTCATCAGAAA
Organism: Tichodroma muraria; assembly: GCA_013390105.1. Taxonomy (NCBI): domain Eukaryota; kingdom Metazoa; phylum Chordata; class Aves; order Passeriformes; family Sittidae; genus Tichodroma; species Tichodroma muraria. The sequence goes on from WAAG01074919.1 coordinate 9,584, forward strand.
TTAAATTAAAATATCCAGTCTCTGGTAGATGTTTAAAAAGAGAATTTAATTTCAAATGCTTAAATTCTAGAAAAGCTATATAACTGAAAAAGGATTAGTAGAGATAAATATTGAGTAGGTTTAAAATAAAGCTGGATCTGGAAGTAAAAATTTTATTTCACTACTTTTTTTTCAAAAGCAATGCACATACCAGCTTATGAAAATTATTCATAGATTCATGCTATATTTTGATCTTTTTGTCAACAAGAAAAATAACTTTACAATGCAATTGAGGAACATTTCTTAACGCATAGAATCTTTTTCTTTTACTCTCTTGACGTGACATTTTGGCGAGTGATTTGCCTAAATTTGAAAGTCAAAAAAAAGAGAAAGTAGGATACAGTTTACCTTTTCATTTCAGGAGTTAAAATTTAGTAGTTTTTTTCAGGTCAGATCTTCAGGAATTATTCTTTTTCCTGGGTACTAAATTGGAAAAAAATCACTAATACACCTCTAAATAAGTGTCATGCCTTATCATTCCTTCATTTATTCACTTCTATTTTACAATCTGGAAGCAAACACATACACACTTTGGCCCTGATCCAATCAGAACATAATTACGTATGTAATACATAAGTAATTGAATCTTTGTTCACAAAGCACCTACATGATTTTAGCACATGATTAGGATCCTTCTGGAATTTAAATCTTAAAGTAGATGAGGCAAAAAAAAGTGCCTCCAGAATTTTTTTCTAAAACCGAATAGGATTTAGGATAAAAAGTGGAATAGGTTTTAGGATAACAATGGGAGTCATTGTTTTCAGCCAAAATCAAAACACTTCCC
>WAAG01074925.1:2602-18952 GCA_013390105.1 Tichodroma muraria
GTCCTATGCTATGTGTTTGATTAAGGCCCTTCATTGGCAGAATTATTAAGTTCATAGAAAAATGTTTTCCTAGACCACAGAAAACAAAGCTGGAAGAGACCTCTGGAGATTATTTATTCCAAACTCCTGTTCAAAGCAGGGTTAATGTCAAAGTTAGATCAGGTTACTTAGAGCTTTGTCCACTCAAGTTTTGATAGTCTTTAAGGCTGGAAGGAGAGCGAGAGAGAGAGAGATACTATGATACTATGGTCTTCCTTCCTTCCTCTTCCTGTAGACAGACAATCAAGGAATATATTCACTTAGGAAAAGCAAGCTTCAAGAACTGCTGATTCTTGCATACAGCTGAAAGAGGTTATGGAACTAATTTCATCTGTGAAATAATTTTTTTTATTCAGAAATTACAGGGGTTTGATTTTTTTTAAATGAATGGAAACTTTCTGACTCACTTCTATCTCTTAGAGAACCCAGCCTCCATTTTCCTGATTTGTACAGAACCATACCAGTTTATAACAAGTGCTAGGCTAATCCCTTCTCCGGGCCAGCTAAAAATCGTTCCATTCACCTTATTTTGCCCAAACTCTTTCTCAGTTCTTTGGCTGTTGCAATTTTTATATTGGTCATTCATACTCTACATTCCTAGACCATTTGTATTCTCAGACAAAGAGAGCTTTAAGGATGCTAATTTATTGTGATTTTGTATAATACCTAGTCAAGAGGGCAGTGCCTTCCTTATGGACTGGAATCATGACTTAAGGAAAAATGTTAACAAACCAATACACTGAACTAAGCAAAAAGTATTATTTCTTTGCCTGTCCTGCTCACCTCTTTGTGTGTTCCAGTGATTTTGAAAGAGCATGGAGTAAGGTCTCTGGGGGAGATTTTTGTCTCGCACTACGGTTAGCTACCTAAGGAAGGGATTGCTGTCTGGAGAGTCTGTTCTCTCTGCCTTGATTAGATGTAGAAAGCTGCTTAACTTAGAAACAGAATATAGTGGTTGAGATGTATTGCAATGAGAGTGGGAGCAAATCTGGGGTTAAGCTTACAAATAGTCTTGCCAATATGTGGAGAATATCAGGATTTAATTTCTTGTCCATTTTGCAGTATCCTACAGGCACTGAAGCTGGAAGTGGCCTGGATGGAACTAGCCCAGCTGCTTTGTACAGCATTAGCTTCCACATAAGGATTCTGTGCCGTGTGAGTGTTTTCCCCTCGGTGGTAGGCAGAACCGAGAGATGGGGTGGGAGGTGAACACCACCTGGCATTTCACAGCACAGTCATTGCAGGAATGGTAAAAACTGCTCAGGGGATGCTGTGGCATTAGCATCCTCCTCCCAGACACAAACAGAACTTCCAGGGGCTGAAAGCAGCTCATAGCCTGAGCCTGAATGGATGTACTGCTGTGACATTTGGGCTGGTCACATTCTCAGATCCCTGGCAGCTGGAGCACCATGGAATAGCCCTGCCTGGGGGCACAGCCTGGCTCACTGCAGAAGGCTTTAGTGATCTGTGAGGTAAGCAGGTGGCCTTGCTGTCCTGTTAGATACTCACCACGTGCTCTAACAGGCCAGCTGACCTTCCAGGCCCCATAGCTGTGGTAGTTTGCCTTTAGAAAAAGGAGGCTTTTAGTTATCCAAATGAATCATTCCTGTGTCATATACAAAGACCCATTTCATTTGATTTTTGTGGTTTAAAAATAAGTCACATGTAACTTCTGTTCACCTCATGAACAATATTGACTTAATTCCACTAAACAGAATGAAGTGAGCCCTCAGATATTAATTGTAATGCACGGAGCTTATTTTTAGAAGCTTACAGTACCTAATGTAGGAGGGCTCTGTCGTTCTAGCAACTGCATGTGTACCTATCCTCAAGAGCAAATCATTGTAGTCAAACCTCAACAACTATCAATAATTCATCTTCTTTTCCACTATGATGATATACATAAAATAGTACTTACCTACTTTTGGAAATATAACTATATAATCCTTCATTCAGTCCTTGTGTTTAATAGGCAGAATTTTAGTGAATACCTGTAACTACAGGCAATTTTGCAGCTCAGAGAAAATGTCAGATAAATAAGGGAATAGCTCACACTCCACTAATCCTGTGGTAAAACTCCTATTGACATCAGTAGGAATTCTACAGGGGTTTGAATGTTTCATCCCCTTTTACCCCCTTTTTCCATGTACTCCTATCTGTAATCTCCTCTGTTAAGTATAGTTCACCTTGTACATGGTAATAAATCCCTGTATAAGGGTGAGAAGAATCTGTTAATGGATAGAAACAAGTTGATGACAGAAGCTCGTTACGGTTTCATAGGATTATGGTGCTAAAAAATCTACAGACACTCCCAGAAATGAGAATTGTGCAAGTAGATTTTCTTCCACTTTAAGCCAGAATACTAAACCAGAATACTTTGTTCCTTAAAGATATGAGGAATATTAGGAAAGCTCCTGGGCATTTCCTCACTGGGGAGTCTATCAGGAACATGTTAAGTGAATTTGCTTTTTGAAAAGCTAACTGGGGTTTTTTGGGTTTTTTACCTCTGCTTTCTTTCATACTACACAGGGAAGCACTCAGAAGATCTTTAGAACCTTTGTTCAAATGAGATATAAGAAAGCATCAAACTAGCTATGAGCTGGAATGCATGCCTGATATATATATGATATTCATTTGAAAGGGTATTTCAGTTTTAAGACATCTGCAAATCTAGAGCTGCCTCTTTCCTAGCAGACTGTGAACAGAAAGAGTAGGAAACCTTCAACATGTCTTAACTTTATAAACAAGAATTTGGTGCTTTTCTCCAATTATCTTTGTTTTCTTTTCTTTTCTTTTTCTCTCTAACCATCTGCAGCCTCAGTGAGATCTTTGCCTTCCAAAGCCTGGTACATTCACATTTATACAGAAGATAATATACTTCACAAATTTGATACAGAAGCACATAGGCTGAGCACCAAAACTGCAACAGGTCTTTGCTGTGCTTTCCCTGGCAGCAAGCCACACTAAATAATTCTCACACTGTCCTGTCCCCTGTTCCATTCTGCTTCTTGCTTTTCCACCTCCTCTAGGTTACTTTCCCATCAGATGTGGTGATTCATCTGTTCGTATGGCTTTGGCTGTAGGACTTGAAAATTGGGATTAAGAAGAAAATATTGCAGGATTTGGGGGGGGGTTTCAAAGTCTCTGTCAAAGATCTAGTTTATAGCTTGTTCCCTGAAAGCTGAAATAGTCTTGCTTAGAGGTCAACCCCACAAATAGTTGCATCAGCCTAGCAAAGGGAGGAGAAAAGGACAGTGGTGAGCAGCAGTGGTCAAGCGAGGCCAAAGAATTCCGGCACTGGCCTTCACAACCAGCTAAACCCTGATGTTGTGACACTATGACTAAAGCNACTTTGCAGGCTGCAAGCTGTCATGCAGGACCCACTGAAGGGTAAAGAGGAGTATGTTTACCCCATTTTTTCATGTCACCTACATTGCTTACTGCTTAGTCCTGGTTAAGGGCAGATGCAGCTTCTCATGGTAACTCACATGCTATAAACCAAAATTTGGGCTGATAAAGATCCAGCAACTAATTTTTTAACCTAAATTATTTTTGTCTTTTAAATTAAGTTTTTGTGTATCCTTTTTAGAATCCTCCACACGTTTTCTCCACTTCTCCATACAGTACAGACTTATCTGCTGCACACACTCTCCAGTGATTGAGAATGCTGTGCTTTTCACTCTCAGTGCAGCCAAGTCAAGCTGATAAACATGCCTCCCTTCTCCCATGTGTCAGTTTGCGGTGTGCTGAACTTACATTTTCATTAACTTGACTTTAACAAAACTTTTCTCAATTCCCCAGGGATAACTGCTCCCCAGTGTAACTGCTCAGAGCTCCACTGAAGTCAGACAACTTATGACAATTGCTACCAGCTGAGGTCTGGCCTGAGAGCACTGGGTTGTGTCTGACACATCAATTCCTCATGAAGCAAGATTCATTCTAGGCTGCTGTCCTTTCCCTGGGCAGCTTTCTGCATAAGGATTGCATGGGTTCACCAAATATGAGTGGATGTGTTTTTCAGCAGAAGTATCTGCAGCTATTTCTGCAGAAAGTTCTTTGAAAGCAGTTTTCATTGAAAGGGAAAATGGAAAGAACCTCATTGTTTTGAAATATAATTTCGTTGCTGAATTATTTATTCCCCTTCTGCTTCTGTTGCCTCAGGTATTCTTTCAAGTGAAATGTCCTCAAAGCTGATCACATCAATGCCACTCTGTCTCTTCCCTCTCACTTTTTCGTAGTACTACATTTCCATTTTTTTTTTACATCTGCTAAGAGAGCTATGGCATACCAATTGCAGAGCCTACAGCTTTACAAAGTTACCATGCTAGACAGCTTTGAGTTTCAGGAATGCACCAAAGGTTTTCTCCTTCCCTTTTGTCCTTTTGCAGCACAGAACACTGGCAAAGATTCTGTGGTCGTTTCTTCCTTTTAGTTACACTACACGATTCTGATTATCAGATAAATTTATAATCTCATTATACCCCCACCCCTATCTCTTTCAATTTGCTAAATGTCTTGTTGTTTGACCCGTGACTTATCAGCATGTTTGCATATTATGTTTAAAAGTTGAGTTCAGAAATCACCACTGTACTTTATACTAAATATTTAACTCATGTCCTTGGCAATAAGACAAAACCCTAACCATAGATGTAAAAACAGCCTTCAAAATCAGAAACCATTATCTACAAATCGGTTTATTCTCGGTTCAGCCATCTATAATTACTGTACACTATCAAGCATCTGCCTATCCTATTTATATTGCCAAGATGAAATTATAACCATGGTTTTATTCACTTTATTTCTATACCGAGAAGTAGCATAATCCACATTATTTGCAAAAGTAATCACTCTCAGTCATTTAATGGTATTAGCTTTTCATTTTCACTGAGGCTTCAGAATCTCTTTCCATACTAAATTTATTAACAATTCTCAAATAAAAATGTTTTCTAGGTATAACTATCTGATGTTCTTACTTTATAAATGTAGCAGCAAGAGCAGTACTACTTGATTAACATCAGTAGCATTAACATAGATTTATATACTGAAAAAGAAGAGAATAAGGCTCCTGATGCAAGTCTCCTCACCCGGGTCCTACTGAACAGTGAGGATTGCAGTGCTCAGCTCAGCCAGAAACTGGAAACACAATCACTGCATGCTGGCTGGCTCTGACTGTAGAACCAGGCATATATTCCTCGTATGAATAATTCCATTGCCATCAATGAGATAATTTATATAAACCAAATTCACATATAGCTGTATGTTTTCAGGCTCGTGCAGTATAAAATCACATAAGTGAGTCTGCCAAAATGAGAGGGAGTTCTGGGTTTTGGTCATAGATTAACTCTGTTACTTTTCCCAAAATCTCCTCTTATACTCTGGCCATTTTATTTTGATTGATTTGACATTTGTTCCATGTCTTACATCCATTTCCCAATGTTTTTAATTTCTGAGGCTCAGCCTTGTCCCCTTCTGTCCCTTAGTCTAAGTAGCAGCAAACTGGAACTAAGCTCTTTGACATCATCCTCATTTTTTAATTATGTGAAAAGACACAAAATTTTCCTGGACACTCCCGACCTGCCTTTCCCAAAAGAATCCTTTCTTGAGTACTGAGAATGTGGGTGATAAGGCATCTCATAGGTTTTGCCACTTGTAAGCTACCTTGCTGAAAGTGAGTGGGGTGGCAGGGAGCTGTTCCAGAATGTGGGATGTTTTTCCACTCTGTGTGTATAGAATGACACAACACTCTCTGCCAGCACCAAAACAAAATATCAGTAGCTGAAATATTTCTAATAAGTTGAAGGGGTTAATTTTTCCTTCAGTATTATCAGCTGCTTTTGGTGGATATTAAAATCCAAACCATATCCACAGCTTATAAATTCAACAGCATCAGAGGAGCTGGAGGCAGAAGTTTATTGACTACTGGTATCAGCATCCTCCATGTGTTATCCAACCAAGCCACGGTAACATATTCCTTTCTGAGCTCAGGTACTTTCAGTGCATTATCTGTTTGTGCCAACCAGCTCTGTAGCAGGATTTCAGATAGCATAAAATGTGTAAGATACACAAGGAAAGTAAACTGCACTGAGATCTACATAGACCTCCTGGTAGAACAGGTCTTAAAGACTCAGGGTTTCCTTAGTCGCGTCTTTTCTTTTTGGTAATGGGAAAAAAGGAATCAATATCCATGATTCAAAACAAAGATAAAATATGGAAAATTCTACTTTTAGTGTTTGAACTATTTTTTGGTTTAATGCCCAGACTTGAAGAACAAATTTTTTTAAAATAATATAGATGCTTTTTTTTTTTTTTTCTTGCTCCTCTGCTGACATTTATGGGAATTTTTTCAGTACAGAGTAGCTAATCTTAGTTTGGAAAAAGTGAAAGTGGATACGCAAAATTCAGGCTAAAAATCTTAATAAATTGTTGGCAGTGTGGTTATTTAGTCTCCTCAGTTACAGCAGTCTCAATACTGGAGACTACTAATAGCAGCAGAATTTTACTGTGTTTTTATTAAGTTCCAGTCATTTTAACTCTGCTAGTACAAGAGTTTCAGTTAAAGTTAAAGAAAATTTTGAAATATAAATATTACAGCAGGGAACAATGAAGAAGTAGAAATCAAATTCTGTGCTGAAATATAAAGGCCTCTAAGATCTGGGAGGGGGAGAAAGGTCATTTAGCAGCTCATTTTCTTTGGTTAATTTTAGGTTGTCATTTTTTCGGGCATTAGAAGTGAGCAGATGGTACTGATATTTTGCCCACTTTTATCATCGCTAACTTTTTCGTTTTGAATATTCATGTAGCCTCATTGTCATGGAAATGCACACACAGGAAACTTTAAATCAGCCCAGCCATGTATGTGCTTTTGTAAACCTCTGTTTTCCTTATTTAGCTATGAAATGAGCCTGTTTTTTCATTAATCTACATAATTTTAACATTTAGTGGTTTAAGAAAACCTAGTGAGCAAGTGTTGGCTATATTGAATTGATTTTGGAGTACAAATACAGGGGGACAGAAGCTTTCGTAATGGATTTAGCAAAGGCAATAGAGTGGTCTCAGAAAAATCCATTAGACCATAAAACATTTACGAAGGTGCTTTTGGCTACTACTCAGAAACATTAAATATTTATGTAGGGTCAGCATCTCCCTTCAGTAAACTGATCAAAGTGAGATCAATGATGACCTTTCCTCTGATCCAAGGATCCCTTGATGAAAGTTCCTCTGATCCCTTATCACATCACAGAACATTCCTAGAGATGTAAAACGGAGACAAGATCTATAGGGAAGATGAAGGAGGCGAACAATAGCAGCGCACGAATTTGGAGAGCGGGTTACTCAGAGCGCAGCTGTGTCTGGGGAGGACCTGCTCTCCCTGCAGGTGGTCGTGTGGCAGCTCTGTGCCGCCGCCTCCCCGGCAGGGACCAGGCAGGTCCCTCGGCAGGGGAACCCGGTGGCCAGAGAAGGACTGAGGTCCTGCAGTGACACGCAGCAGAGCAGAACTGCACTCCTGTCCTGATCGGGGCCAGTGCTCTCCACTCCCAACGCACCAGAGCTCTCATCAGGCGGGTGAAGATGATGTGTGTGTGTGGAAACGATTCTCCTGATAAAGCCGGGGCAGAAGGAACCCCACAGAGGAAAGCAGAGGTGCTGCGAAGGACAAAGTTTTCCTCATTTTCTCCTCTGTGCACAGCTATTAGTGCTTCTCTTTTTTAAAAGGAACCAGCAAAACAAGCAAAAACACAGAACGGTTGCTCTCAAGTCAGAACATCTTCATTCAGGGAAATTACTCTCAGCTTGTTGGGAATATGAGGGAGTCTGGTTTAATTTTCAACTTTTCTGGGTTTTTTAATTCCTGTACTAGTCTTGTCCCCTGAAGGATGTTTTTGAATCATCAACCAAAAATTGCTGATTTTTTACAGTCTCTCTCTCTCATCACCTTCTGAATAACCCTAAATCTCAATTTTAGTTGAAATCACATTTCTGGAGTTAAAATACTTGAAAAATCCTGCTTATGTTAACTGTCAAACTTTTCTGCTTCTATAGCAGATGGTATCTGTGACCTTGAAATTAGTGAGGAGATAAATAAGTTGAAGGTACAGATTGAGTGATTTGTGGGCATCCCTTTTTCATTTCAGTGCTATTACAGTCTCACTTAAGGTCACTGGTGGAACCTATATGGGTGTTACAAAGGTATTTGACAAAGCAGAGTACAGACTCTGCAATTGTATTTTGCCAGTGCCTCTTGAAGAAAGTGTTATTTGGATGAAACTTTAAACCAAAACTATTGGCTGTGAAATTATAAATTAGCTGCTCAGAGCTCACCTGTAAGTAAGCTGAATAATGAAAGAATCTCCTTGCTCTTACATTTCTTGTCTCTTAGTAAAATCTCTGAAGAAATATCAGTTAATCTAAATGAAATTTCATAATTTGGGGTAGTGCATGAGGTGTTAAAATACAGAGGAAATGGATATGTGTATCTATGACCCACAGCCCAAGCTTGCGTCAGTCTATTTCCAAATGTACTATAATTTTCTAGTCTGATTATATATACAATTAGAGATTTTTAACATTTCTGGATATTCAGTCTGGCTATCTAATTGTCTTTGATTCATTTTCAAAATGTATACTCTTCTTATTGCAGCCAGAAATACTGCTTTGCTTTGTACTCAAGAAAGTAATTTCAGTTTTCTCTTCTGTTCCTGTGTGTCCACATTGTAAATTTTTAAAATATGTTTATACTGCACTTAAAATCTCCTTCTGGACACTTGGGATAGGATTTAAGCAGGAGCTAATAAAATTATTGGAAATCACTTGGGCATGAATTCATGCACACTCCAGTTAGTCCTCTTAAGATTCTCTCTGGTCTTAGCTGAAATTTCAAGCATATTACTGAGTCTTTAGGTTTAGACAAATTATCTCATTTCTTCAGAAATCTCCAATTACTGTGAATAAGCACCAGCACTGTAACATTACATAACCTCTGTACTTTATTACTGGCCTTTCTTAAAAGCTGCATACCTAAGAAAATAGAAAATTTCAGCAAAATTATCAAATATCCTCCTCAACTCTAAAATGTACTTTTGAAAAAGTACTTTTGAGAAATTATTTTGATCCAATACTTCATTTTAGTATAGTTATAACTTTTGGGTATTTAGTAGCCTAAAAATGAGAGAATGAAAAGAGGTCAGCAGCTGAACCTAGGTCAGCTTCATGACAACAGAAATTTCTCCTCTTTTCCACTTCAACTAGAGGACAGTCTCCCAGATCTGTAGCATTTAGTTCTTTCATTATTGCAGTTTAAATATGATTACATGTTTTACATGTCTGTGAAGTCATCTTATTTCTAGTTTTAAAAGCTCTTTTATACCAACCTGTGAATTGAGAGATCTCTCCTCTATCCTATGTTCTCTTTCTCTTTTCCAAACCTAACTACTTGCAGGTGTAATTGGGAGACCTCTCCACATTTCTGCTCCTTTGGAAGAAATTTAGAGTAGGAATAAATCTGTCAAAACTCCCACTGGATAAAATAATAAATTTTCTCATTTACTTTTTGGTACTCTGCTCAGAATATATAGAGCAGAGAGCATATTGCATGATACCTTCTCCTCTGGAGACAGGCCGTTGTAATTATATTAGCAACACTATTCCATTGTAGTTGAGCTCACGTACACAAATAAATAATAATTTAAGTTAATTTCACATCTTTTTTAAAAGAGGCATTAGACTACAACCCTCTAAATAAGTTTTTCTCAAACATAAATGTAAAGCTCTAAAGTCTGAATTGAGCCTTAGTCCTCCAAGACTCCGTTATCCGATGATTACTTGACACTTGTACTGCAAGTGGTGTTCTTTTGAAAAGGTTTTGTTGTCACTGTTGGAATACAATTGCAGAGCTTCCACAAAAAGGTAATTTGGAAATATTTTTAAAAGAAAGCAAATAGGCAAAGTTTTTGTGATCCCTGTGTTTTCCTTCCTGCTTCCCGTGCACAGTAAGCAGGGAGTAGGATGGCTCTATGTAGAGTATGGAGTAGCGAACAGGGCTTGTGAGAAAGATCACAGATGTCTTCCCCTCAAGAGGAGGGAGGGTGCCAGGCATCAGCTGGCATGTGTGTTGAGACCATCTGGGATGTGAACAGGGCCCCTTGTTGATCCCCACATCCTTGACACAAGGATGAAGAGGGAAGGTCAGTCACTATGAGTTTAAGGAAGTGATACAGAAGGAGCCAGGGAGGAACCAAGTGCTTCCTACTCCCTTGCTCAAAGGAGGTCCAACATGAAGCACAGACCCCTCCCTGTGCCCCACAAAATTCATCAGGTTTGAGGGCAAACCACTAAAAATGCATATTTTCCAACAGCTGGAGAAACAGCCTGAAGAAGGAAAGAAATTGCATCTTTCACTATAGCAACAGAAAACGCTGTCTTGATGTGTGTGAGCCATATGTATAGAGCTGGTGTATGAGGGAAATCATTTCCCTTCTACAGTAACAAATACGGAACACCCCTGGCTGACTGGCGTATTTGTCATGGGTGGAGATCAAACAACAGCTGCCTGAAGGGCTGGCAAATGTGACCAGTCAAGAGCAGAGATGACTGAGATCCACTCTGCTTGGCCACAAGTGCAAAGTGGTTACGTGGCAGCTGCTGAACCGCTGTTGGTTCTGCTCAGGTGCCTTTCCCAAAGTTAATGCGGAGCGAGCGGATCAGGTCACGTCTGCCCTGCATCCCAGGAGGCCCACGATCCAGGTGCAGGGCTCTGGGGCTGGCTGCAGCAGCACAGCTCTTCCCCTGGCCCGGGGCTCTAGTGGGAGAGCTGACAAGGATGGTCATGCACAGGGGCTCACCAGCTGGTGCAGCTCTGTTTGTTAATATGGCAAAAGGTGAACTGAAGCATGTAGTTCACTGCTTTCCACATCTTTGCAGATGTTGTTGGGCCAGTGCACAGTAACAACACAGAGGAAAATTTGACAGAAACAATCAGTTATTCTCTTCATCAAGTGAAAAAAGGAGGATTCTCTTTAAAAGTGTCAGTTTCACTGAACTACAGAGTTTGCTCGAAGTGCAAGCACTGAGGAGAAGCCAGTAATGAACTGGGGCATGGTTTTACTCAGCCTGCTGACTTCAGAAGCCAGGGCTCAAAATCAATGAAATCGATAGAAGCCCTTTCTTTGACTGCAATGTTCTTCACTGTGGAACTCCAGTGATTTTTGAAGTATGTCTGTATTATTGAGACACATTTCTTTTCATTTGCTGTGCACATTTATTGGACATGTGATCTCCTTGTTAGCCTAAATAAGCTTATAATGCTCCTCTGAAAGAAGGAAAGAAAACAAAAAGAGAGAAAGACAGACCAAAGGCCAGGAAACTTGCAACTGCAGTCTTATAAGGGATGAGCAATAATGTACATAATGATATGCAAAGAGTTAGTTAGTCAAAAAAAGCATTAAAATTTTACCATTATAATGGAAATATTTTATTTGCAACTAGAAAGAAGACTTATTTTGCTGTAATTCCAAATATCTTAGTAATGACCCAAACCAAATCACAACTATACCAAACAAGGAATGTTCAATGGTATCACTAAAGAAAACAAACAGCAGTTCACGTGCATTATTGCCCATAGAAGTGTAAGTGCATTATTACCCATGGTAGTTCTCTTAGTAGCCATCAAACTCTTATTTAGTAGAGGAAGTAAAGAAATAAAGCAACACATTAGATCCAGAACAGACAGGGAGGTCCCCCAGTACACAAACTGGAATTCAAAATACACCTATTCTAATGCTAATGGCAATCATTTCAACAGTGTGAGGCATGTAGCAGTAGGACCATTTTCAGTAAGATACATCTCCCTCCACCAGATCTTTATCTTCCTTTTCATATATATCCAGCACAATAAAACATGGACTGTGAATCCTTAATTATAGGTACATATAAGCCCTGTTTTGAAGATGGTGCACTGTTTAGAAGATACTGTACTATATTGATTTTCCCTCCTAGTTACCTCAATGTTTAATAATAAAAAGAAACAGAAAATAATTACATCTGCTGTGATATTAAAAAAACTTCACACTCTGGTCTGTTTTAGTCCCTGAATCTGTTATTTTCTTTAGAATGACCCCACCTCATTATGTGAGAGCCAAGGCAAGAGGGAGCTTTTATTAAGCTTTTTATCTGAAACTATTAATTTTGATTTAAGAGCATCTTTTTGTAACATAAAATTCATTAGGATTTTTCTGTGTTCTGAGGCAGGTACGGGAGTCTGAAAAATAAGTGTCTTGCTGCAATACTTCTATTTCATGTGCTCCATATGTGCAAATGAAGTCAGACTAGTCATGAAAGAAGTAGAGGAAAATTAACTGAAATATCCATAGATTACTCAAAGCGAATATGGATATTAATCTACCCAGCTGAACATCCTGTAGGCCAGGCTGAGACAACAAAGCTGCTGCCTGTATCAGAGTGTTTGTAAATAAGCTGAAGAACATTTTCTGCAGAGATTGCAGTTGGATGAATCAACACTTTACAAATGTCATGGCTGGTGGAAGATGTCCCCCATCTTCACCTCACTGGCCTCTCATAGTGCTCTGAAATGCAGAAACAATCTGATGATGGGAAGGTGAGGAGTGCTGTGTACCTGATTCAGCAGGACTTGCTTCTTTGAATGGTAAATAAAAGCTAATCTAGGTTTGTGCAAGTGCATCAAAGAGATGTAAGTGCTGTGACCAAACAGATGCAAACTGCACCCTCCACAGACACCCAAGAACTAATGTGTCATCTAATGAGGTCAGAGACTCCAAGGCCAAGAGAAACCTCTGTGCTATTATTATTTAGCATGTTAAACATCTTTGGACTTCCTCTTCTTTGAACTGGAGTCCTAAGAAAAATATCTACTTTTGATTTTTCAAATTATTATTTATAGAATTCTTCACAACCTTGATTAAATTGTTGCAAGATCTGCTGTTAAAACTGTGAATCCTATTTTTAGCCTCAATGTATCAGGCGTTCATATTTAACCACTGAGCCTTTGTTAAAGCTTTGTTGGCAAACTGAATATACCATAGCAGAGTTGTGCTCCCCACATTGGTCCTTATATGCAGTTGTCTCCTTTCCTCTTCATCTTTTCACCAGTAAACTGAACAGAATAAACCTTCTAAGCATTCTTGCATCTCTCCATAATCAAGCAAAAGCCTTTTTAATTGTGCTTTTCCAATACAGGCCTCACCAGTATCAAATAAAGAAATAATATTTCCTCCTAATCAGTATTTCCCTATCTGTATATTCAAAGACTATTCCATCTGGTCTCAGCATCAAACTGTGATGGTTATCCACCAGGATCAGACAGCTTTTTTTCAGAGCTTCCATGTTAGTCTTTTATCTTGTAAATATGTCTTGGCTGTATACGTAAGTCTTGACTTCTGTTTGTACTATATTGTTTGTGTATCTTTAGACTTCCTAGGATGTGATCTAATGCACTCAGATAAATAATCAGTTTTGGCTATACATATCAGGAATTTTTTTTTCACTTCATTTTTAATCACCATTACAATATGTTTAATTTTTGTTAGGTTTTAACAGTTTTAAAATGCTGTTTTAATCCCTGAAGATATTCACTGAAGATAATTACTAAGGAGTCAGTTTTCAGAGTTAACAATCAAGGGGACAGGGCTCACAGGAAGGCAGAAGAGAAACCATGAGAAAACTGCTCTGATAATCACAGAAAGTTTATCTAATTTAAATATATCATGTTACATTGATATTAAAAACTCATGTCACCTTATCTCCTAGCTGGTTCTCCTCAAACCACTGTGCTGGATAGTAGTCTCTGAACTCAATTACAGAGCTCAAACTACAAGCCAGTCTTCATAAATTTGGCATATAAAGTCTCACGAACATCAGTCTTAGACACTTTTCTTCAGCTCAGAGGAAAACCAAACACTATTCTCATTTGCCCTGGTAAAATAGGAACAGGTTGTAAGATGGTCTATTTTGTAATTCTATTCAAAATTTCTGCACAGATATCTCAATCAGAGTTCAGAATTTCAGAGTTTCTCTCCTGTAGGATTTATTCCTTTAGTATGTTACTGCAAGTAGTCTCTAGTGCTTCCTTTTCTTTTCACTGTGTGGAGTGAATCTTGACTGATGCGTCATTTTTCTTAAATACTCAGAACTCCAACAGAAGTTTCAAAACATTGTATGTGCTCACTAGGACATTTTGTGAAACCTCTACACACGTTCTCAGTTAAATATGCTACAGATGTAAGTTTTATAAGCAACATTTGGCTAGTAAATGTTATATTTCTTCCCAATAAGAAGGAGAACTATATCTAGCTGTCCCTTCCTAAGCCTCTGTTTCTCAGATGTTTAACAAACTAAGCAAAGAAGATGCTGCTGCTGTTTCTTTGTTTGTTTGTTTTAGAATGTTTTAGAATTTGTTTTCTCTGAGGTGTTTACATGCTATAGCATTTTATTGCTCCTGGCATGCATGCACACATCCATGGTAGGCCACTCTGAAGTGCTGTTGTTCCCAGTGTGTGTTTGGAGAGGTAAGGCACAAGGACGAAAGGACAGCTCTGAGCAGTGGAGAGATGCAGAGGTACTGCTCGATCTGAGGGTACAGTGGAGCAGCACAGGCTCGGGTGCAAGAGCAGGACTGAAATGCTGCCTTTCAGAGCCAGCAGGCTCAGCAGTAGCTCTGGATTTCTGCAGGACGTTGAGTCACCAAATACTGGCGTGCTGAGTGTGATTTCGCTAAGGTTGCACAGAAGCAAATCCATGTCTCCTGTGATAACAGTAGCCATGAGACCATCCTTCCTCCTGTTTTTTATCTGCTGGGTGTGCAGATCTCACTGCAGGGACTAAGTGCTCTGAAAGCTTTGCAAGCGTGTAGCTGGCAGGGAAATAGAGATACCAACCCTGCAAAACGTATCAAGAGACAAGTGGAAGAAAGGATTCCACTTACACAACACTGCTGCAACCATTAGACTATATTGTTTCAAAAATATGTTATTCTTTAGTTTGTGTCTATTTATAGTTTTAGCTGCAGAATACGTAAATTCTTGACTTCAATTTTCAAAGATCCATATTCTTCAGTTCTAGTAAATGTCTTTGAAATATTTCCCTTAAATGAAAACTTACATATAAATATTCAATGAGTTCTGCTGACCAGAATAGATGTGCTCATTTATCCTTCAGGCAGACATTTTGGAGAGTCAGGAACAGTTATGCTTACAGGGGGTTTGGTGCAGGAAGTACCTTCTAGTGTCAAGCTTTTCTGTTGCTTTGAGCTCAGTATCCACTCCACACATGTGACGTTGATGCAAAATAATGTATATGAATCCTATTATATACACTTCATTGTTTTTTCATTTCATTCACTATGCTGAAGGAATCATCCCTGTTCATCGCAGGGGGATTGGACTAGATAACCTTTAGAGGTCCTTTCCAACCCAAACCATTCTATGATTCCTCCCTCCTTTCAGTTCCCTCTCATGTTTCTCCACTTGGTTTCATGTCTTCCTCATCCTTTTTTTTGCTTTGCTCACAGGCTGTGTTTTCTAGGCTTGTTTTAGCATCCCTTTTCTGAGTAGACTGGCCAAAGCCTGTAAGGAAGTTAGTGTTAAGAATCCAGGACATAATATTATTTGATAAAGGATTCAGCACAGCTGTAGTTAACAAGAACTGGAGATTTGGGAAGCCTGTTTATCTTGTTTTTATTGAAAAATAAATGTATGGGAATATGAAAAAGAGCAGTTAATAGCATGTGTAATGCCAGAAAAAGACAGACTAAAAAGGGACCAAGTCAGATTTATCTCTAACCAAACCTGGAAAAGAGCAATGGATGGTAGATCTTTACAGAATACAGCATAAAATTAAATAAGCCAGGTTACAGTCATTTCTGTATTCAGCTCCTATAGCTGCAATCATGGTTAAGTTCCATTTTTTTTTTCCTGAATATTTCCATAAATACTATTATCGTAGATAAAATTTGTTTTAATCAGAATTAGTTCCATTACACAGGTGATTTCTGACCTCTGTTCTGTCTCCGTTCATACAGCACAGCCCTTTCAAGCATACTAACACAGGCTGGTAAAATTGCCTTCCAACATGATCAGGTTTTGCATGTAGCTTGCCTGAGCATGAACTATAACAGAACAAACATCTTCCATGTTATTGAAAAGACCTTACATATCTGTGATTAATTTAGCTCTTACAAGAGCTTACTACATTTAGTATTTGTACAGGTAGCCTGAAATTGCTTAACTGTAATGAGCAATGAATATCAATTATGTGATTACTAATGAAAATGTAATCTAGCCT